>OMLP01035803.1:0-14960 GCA_900302685.1 Spondyliosoma cantharus | reverse complement strand
CAGGCGGAGATACTGTCCACTATACTAACGAGGATAGCATGTCAATAAGCTAACATGTGCTCGTGTGCTAACAGCTGTTAGCAGCAGTGACCACATGAGAATGGCACAATTTTTTTTTGTCTTGGGGCCCTTGGTGGCCCCAATCGGCCGCTTAGTAATCTTATGCCTCGGGCCGACCCTGGGCTAATCGTTTGGGCACTAGAAGATATGTGTATTACAGTTTTCTTGGTCAATCATCAGTAGCTGGTTAAAAATACTAACCTCCCCGTCGGGGAATCGAACCCCGGTCTTCCGCGTGACAGGCGGAGATACTGTCCACTATACTAACGAGGATAGCATGTCCATAAGCTAACATGTGCTCGTGTGCTAACAGCTGTTAGCAGCAGTGACCACTGGCCCCTGGTGGCCAGGGGGCCCCAAGCGGCCGCTTAGTTCGCTTATGCCTCAGGCCAGCCCTGGGCTATTGAAAATATTAGACAAATTAAAATCTTGACCAAGATTGATCTGAATCTGAATTAATCTGATTGGAAACAGGAATGTGTACACAAAATCCATCTAATAGTTGTTGAGATATTCAAGTCCAGAACCAAGGTGATGGGGCAGCCAACAGACAGACCGAACTTGTCTCTAAGCTACACTGCTAGCATTGCTAAAAGTTAAGGAATTTGAAACTCCAGGCTTTAAGGACAGTTATTATGAATTCTGTTTGACTGATTGGAAATGTTATGTGATGACATTTTTGTTTTTAATCAATGCACAGGTCCTAAAAATACAACAAAGACATTTTTTAATCCCCCCATCTCTGCAGTGTTTACCTAGCCAACACCCTCTTCTGTTCCAAGATTGCTAACAGTCGCAAAAAAATAAACAAAGGGGGTGTGCATCAACCCTACAAATTCCTGTATTTCCACAAAAACTAGCATCTTGCGAAATGCATCTAAACTCCAAACACACACATGAGCACAGAAGCATCTGTGGCAACATCCTGAGGAAACCGCCTCTCCCTTACAGCTTTACTGTAATAAGGCATCAAAAGCCTGGGCTGCAGCCCAGAAATGGGATGTATGTGTGAGATAATGCAGGTTCTTAAGTGTTAATAAATCCCTCCTAAAGAAAATTCCCAGTGTTTCAGAATTTCCAGTCTATCTCACTTTTTCTTTTTCTCCTTCTTCAGTATCGTTTCTCAGATTTGATTCCTTTGAATTTTATTGTACGAATAACAGGAAAACCTGACTTCGAGGCCGACACACACACAATGAACCCCCCACCTATGACTTCTCTTTTGAGTAACTGAGCCATTTCCTCCTGTGAAACCAGTGGCCGCCCGTTGTACTTGTGCGGGAAGGTATGTCTAGGGAGTGGAGAAAGACGAGGATTTACATAATTAAATCCGGTCACTTTCACTGGAAGAGCAGCTGTTGTCTGTTTCTGCGGGTCAAGCACATGAAAGCATGCTAAATCAAGTGTGGGGTGTTAAGTGTTCACGTCACCCTGTCAACATCATGTATCTTCTGTATTCTTCAGAACACCGGTTATGACATTTTTCTGCTGAACACCAAATCAGCGGAACGCCAGCGTTATTTATGACATTTACAGTGAACAAGTCATTACTTTGTTGTGGAAAAAGCCAGAGTCATGCTCACAATCCAATCCAAACACAACAGCCATAGATTTTATTGTGCAACACACCTCTGCGTGGATTATCAAACCTACATTGGATGACACTTTAACACACTTGTCATACCGTACACGGGCAACAACAACATGCCAGAACCCCTCCTATCGTGTTCTCGATTGTGGTAAATATTTGAGAACAGAGCAGAGCGATCGTAAATCTACACTTGCCATTCCTGTTTTCGTATCTCCACGCCTCATCCAACTTCCCTTTACAGGTGAGCACTCCTCTGGAAAATGCAGTATGGGTGTGTGTGGTATTCGTGTAAATAACAACACAGCTAGTGTGACAAGAAAAGATGTTGGAGGTTGGAAAAATTACACTGTGGTGATCGAACACGATGTTGGCTTTTGGCAGATTGTAAAGGAAGTTTGAGGGTTTGGGACTCCAATGATGATTTTGTACATGATTATTTGTCAAGTGTTTAGTTTAGAACTGATTTTACAGTAGGAAAGCCTAAATTAGATTCAAATTTTCTTCAGATTAATATATTGAGGATAATAATGGTACTGTATTTATGATATTGTTGCCATGTCTATGTGTTTTTGATATGCTGCTTTAGAGACTGACATTAAAGGTGCAATATGTGTTCAAAAAGTCACTTAAGTTATCAACATAATGGGAAGAAATGAGTTCTATGTACTGTGTTGAAGAGATATCTCCTGTAATTTGCATGCTAACCAGCTATCCAGGCCTGAAAACCTATTTCTCCCAACAGTCCAAGGCTCCTGTGCTGTGGGAGTCTGGCTAGCTGCATGGCTAGCTGAGCTAACGAGTCAACAGTAGCTACACAGTTAGAAGTTATGCTGCCGTACTTGTTGGAAGTGAGAATTAAAAGTGGATACAACAACAACAAAACATGACAAAATCTTATCTTGAGAATGTTCTGGTAGACAAGTATCAGTAACAATGAGATACAGACAGACAGATAACGCGAGACAGATAACACAAGACATGCCAGAAGATCAGAATCAAATGGCAATGGAGACTTAAAGAGTTGCATAACAATTGTTGGTAAAAACTAGATTTGATCCAAGAGACAACAAACACTAAAAAACTGGTAGCTGCATACTATGTTGTATCATATATTACACAAATAGCCATGGTACTTTCTAGGCTGTGAAGTATTTCAACAGTCTATTTGATGATATATTTTTTTATTTGCTTTATATATGTATGGGAAAACATATCCTGAATCCTCTATTAATTTGTTAAGTAGACCTCGTATTTTAACAAGACTAAGAGTCTACAGCCATGCTAGCAGTTCAGTAAGCTAAATGCTAACATACTCACAATGGTATAATCTTAATGGTATATATGATAGTATAATGCTAACTTAATCTAGCATGTGAGCACTTAACACAAAGCAAAACCGACAGTAATATCAGGTGTGTGGGCATAAACCAGATTATTGGACAAATCTACATGCTAATGTTAGCATGCTATCACGCTCACATTTCTAATTTACAGTTTTTCACAGCTATAATCTTAAAGGTGCAACATGTAAGTTAGTTTGGTCCGCCGTGCAGCTAGCGGTCTGTACTGAGAGCTCAGAGTACTGGTTTTAATGCTAGCACAGGGGCTTTCAACCAGCCTAGGCTACCTGGTTAGCATGCTAACTTCAGTAGTTATCTCTGCAGCACAAAACACATCGATGTCATAATGGTGAAACTGTATCTATTAATATTTCTTCACATTTTGTTGATATTTTTTGTTAATTTTTGATTGTTTTCAACTAAAATTGTACATATTATACATTTAATTCTATATATGTGTTTAATGGTCACATCTTAATTTAGTGTGCTAGCATGTTGGCTTTTGCTACATAGAACTAAACACAAAGTAACATCGATGGGAATTTTTTTCAGGTACAAGGTCATAATTTAAAGTATTGCACTAATCAAAATTTTTACCTGATGCTGACACTAAATAAGAAGATGAAGGATAACAGCAGGAAAAACATAATTATGATTCAGCCTATGGGGAAGATGATTGTCTTTACCAAATTTATAGCAAAGAAGTTTCACAGAAACTCACAAACATCAACCTTATGGAGGCAATAGAGGAAAAATCTGGGGAACATCAAAGTCAGGAAGCTTCATCCCTTAGGAACCATGATTGTTCACATAAATGTTCAATAATAATCCATTCAGTAGGTGCAAATATATTTTTAGTCCGGACCAGTTGTTGGACCGACCTGCAAATAGACTGGCAGAGCCATTCACATGCCTAAAAAGTGATTGACAGTTCCTGTAATTATCACATGAAGGTAAAAATTCATACATGCCTTTTATAGCACAGGTTATAATGGTCCTGTGGACAGGTTGTAATGTACGTTGTGATTCAATAGAACTCAGCGATATCAAACTGGAACGCTGCCCTCATTGTTGACAAGTCTGGGTACTGCAGATATAAATCACTAAATGCCACGGACATTTGATTTGCAGCAGTTTCCAAAAAGAGAACTGAGCATAAAACATTTGTGCCATGAATAGATTGCAGCTCATATTGTGTCATTTTACTTCCTATATTTTCAGTAGCAGTGTTGCATCCCTGTTCAGCTTCTCAAGACTCTGTATGACAAAAGAGGTCACCACCCTGTGAAAAAACAGGCAGCTGTTCTCAGAAGCAAAAGAGTACCAGATCACTCAGTAGACCAGTTTTTTTGGAACAGAGCCCCTCGACTTTCTGATTCACAAGAGCTGTAATAGTGTATCCTTGGTCAGTTCCTACTTATCTTTAGCATGCATCAAAAGCTCAACTCATCAATAAAAGTTGCCTTTTTTCCTTTGTTAAAGGTATTTTGTTCCTCAGAATTCCCAAATTTCATCCCAGCTCAACTGTGAACTGTGTCGGCCATTCAAGGAGTGTTTTTTGTCATAACGTGCTCTCTTGAACCGGAAATTTCTTTGAACCCTGCCTTCTGCTGGAGTCAGATATTGTCTTTGTTTCTCCACAATGACATGTAATAGCTTCCTGAGAGGGTTTGTAAAGTTGTTGGTTTCAGTCACAAGTAGCGAGACAAGACATTTGAATTAATGGCTGCCAATTAGCCTAGCCTTGATTCTGAACAATCGGGTGTGTCTGTAATCGTGGCACACCCACAGATAATAATGTGCTGTGGCTAATTGTGGAGCATAAAAAAACATTGCTCTCTATCTAGGGACGGGACATTTAATAATCATGATTTAATTCAAAACTCTTGCTAGCAGCTCTGTGAGGCTGTCTTTGTTTAGTTAGTCAACATACGAGCTGAAGTTTTTTGCAGCTAGACTATAATGTTCAGCATGTTCAATGTCGTTGCTGAGGGTGTTAGCATGCTAACATTTTTCTAATTAGCACTTAATGCAACATGCAGCTTGAATTGTCAGCTTTTGTCATAAACCCAACTGAAGAGGGGTTCAGATTTCTAACCAATAATAATATATATAACTTATTACGCTTTTCCGGAACATATCGAGACATTTCACCGAAACATAAATGTTAGTCTCATGGTGGCACAATAAGATCTAATCACACTCCATCTGATACTGATATTTCAACCTCATAGTGGTGCTAGAGAAAAAGTCACCAAAGTCAGGAGGATGTATCCTCTGAGGACCATGAACATCTGTACAAGAATTCATGGCAATCCACTCAGTAGTTGTCAGCCATTATTTGCTTTCATAGATTAGCCTATTTTAGCATTTTTAGCATGCAGAACAACTAAATGTTTGAAAAAACACAGGGAAAGTGCCCGTCTTGGATGTCCCTATGGTAGATAAAACATGATAAAGTGCCCTCTAGGGTGCCCTTGCAGTGCCATTTCTGTGTGTTGGGGCCCTTCTTCTTTTTTCTGCCCCTGCCCCTCAAATATCCTGAGTCTGCCACTGGATAAATCCTTAAAATATTGCAATAGGCTATAATTTTAAGGTTATATTGGCTAAATGTCCAGAAGTTTCTCTATTGCTGTCCAATGTCTCATGATGAACTGCAGGTGCACTCCAGCCTATGCAACGTTTTGAATGCTAACTTCGACCTTACTGCCCGATATAAGATACATACGGATAAATAACAAGCAGGGAATGTTTCAAAGGGGGATTAAACATGTAAAGTTCACAGCATTTCTATACTGCTGACCACTATGATCTCCACCAATCAAGTGGCCAATCTAAAACCTTGTTCCAAGCTGGCACTCACTGACTGGCTCTCTCAATAGGATCACCAAATAGGCTATATCTCCACTGCAACATGCCTCAACAAGAACCCCAGCTGCACTACTGCCTATGCCGCAGTTTGGATGCTGACTGTGTTCTTGCTGCCCGTTGTGAGATACGTAGGGAGGGCGGCGCGCCTGCCTGAGATGCTCCATTATGTCACCGGTGCCCCAAGAATAGTTCCAGTGTGTCCTGCGAGGCACTGAGGCTGAGTGTGACGTTCAGAACTTAACTGCTATTGGGCCAAACCCAGAAGAAACAGGGGCCCTACTGTTTCCCCACGTCAGGCACACCCAGCCACACACACACATACAGATGCACAGGCGCGTACACACATGGAACCGTTTAAGGTTTTCCCCTCTGCCACTGTTCAAAATGCCCCCAGAAAAAAACACTCGGAGCAGATCTGAGGCCAGCGATCCCCATTAGAGACGGGCTGTGACGCAATGCGACGGTAATGAAAGGTAGTGGGTTTCAGATGTTTCCCTCAGTCGTGTATTGTACTTACAGAAAGCAACGTGAAACTCTTTTTTAGATATAGCCTACATTTTGCATATTGTCATTGGTCTTGTAAGTGTAAAAATATGAGGAAATTGAAAATTACTCTGGCCATTTATTTCACTGAATACTAATAATTATAATACAAATTCAAGTCGTTGTCATAAGTTTTGAACAGGTTACATAAATTGACCAATAATATCATTATAAGACTGGTAATGGTACCTGTCTTTTCTCTTTACTCATTTTGAAGAAGAAATGACTTGCTTGAGACTTGAACCAAACGACTTGAGTCCCTTTAGTACGGAGCCGTGTGTAAACGTCATCGTTACGATTTTTTACAATCTCAACGTGACACTGTGCACTTTTCTTTTTTTACAGGCCTATAAACAGACAAAGTCCTTGCTACACGGAGTAGCAGTTTGCAAGAGCTAACATGAGCTTTTAGATCTACTTAAAGCCATATGTTTACACAACATTAGAGCAAGACAAGCTGATATTTTCAGTTATGGTCGAGTGAGAACGAAAAGATCATACAAGTCCTTAAGTTAAAAAATATAAGGCTACATAATCAAAACTATTAAAATTAAAGAAAGTTACAAAGTGCACTTTTAAAGCTAATAAAAGAGACAATAAGGGGTTAAAGGGGCACTGTGCTCCGAATGTTTATATTTACAATATAAATGAGGTAATAATACAAACTCAGTCATATTTTCTTTTCCATTACTGAATAAACAAGCTGGTCTCAGAGGAAAATAAAGTCCTCAGAACACTGTTTGAGGCTAGAAAGGTGGCAGGGTCCACCACATATAAACAGAGTTAAACAGTATGAAACTATTTGTCCTTTAAAGTCAGTGAGTTTGGTTATTTACATGGTTTAGGCATAAAAAAAAAAAAAAAAACATTATTCAAATCACTCCTGAAATTTCTTCCCCAGAACTCACACAGTGCACCTTTAAATAAGTGCGTAAATATGTACACACATGAGATACAATGTCATAAATCTCCTGAAAACAGCAGTTCCAGTAAAAAGGCTGCATGATAGTTAATTGTTACCCATCCTGCCAGCTAGTGAAAACCTCTTCGGTCTCTTGTAAATCATCGCCTCCCTCTGCGCGCACACTAACCAGCCTCCCTCGCTGCCACAGACGCAAGTGCGCGTCCACGCGTGTGACGAGCTCGCGCCTACGCTGTTTTAAAACGCTCTTCCCACGGGCGGTCTGATTCACTCACCTCACACACACTGGGAGCAGAGACGGGAGAGCGTGATTCAGTCCTGTCCTACATAAAACCATCTCACACTGCCGCACACGTCTCACTGGCGCGTATTTTACGCACGAGGATCACCGAGACCTGAAGTTTTAGCCAGAGAGTTTTGTCGATACCGGTCGGTTAATCGGTTATTTTTTTCATATAAAATTGACAGCCCGGCTTGTTCTTGTATGCGGACGTGCGGGACCTCCACCTGCCCCGTGTGTTTGGAAGGATCACGGGACTCTGCGGTTCACCTGAGGCGCACGGCGACGTCGTTTGCATGAAACTGTGGCCAGGTAAGACTAATGTAGGAACTTGTTTGAATAGGACACCTACGTGATGCTTAAATCAGTGTTTCATTTCGCATTCGTAAAATCTACAGAGAAATCTTGGTGGCTGTTTTTTTCACTCATGCCCTCAAGTGTGGAGTTTTTCGAGACGCCTCGGGGGCTCGCCGAACCTCACTCACAAATCTTCTCATTTTAAAGTTACCCCGCTTATTCCTGTCACTACACATCACTCAGTTTACTTTTTTGCGCTTCCCAATTAATCACTTGGCTCTTTTTGTCAATTCGGCATTAGAAGGAGGAGTACATGACTCAGTTTGCCATTGCCATCCGTTGATTGCTTTTGGGATCAGATGAACTTCCTCACGTGTGGGTTGGATGTAAGCACTGCCTTGTGAAGTGCATCCTGGAACCTCACTCGCAAATCTTCCATTTTAAAGTTATCCCTCTTATTCCTGAGACTATACATCGCTCAGCATATTTTGTGAGTTACTGAAATAATCACCAGGCTCTGTTGGTTAATTCGGCTTACAAAGAACGAGTGTCTGACTTGGTTTTTCATTGCCATCCAGTGATTGCCTTTAAGATCGGGTGAACACAACTTCTTGACTTTTGGAGAGCATCCTGGATCCATAACGTTGACTTTTGGTGTTTCCCTCCATATATTGGATGTGTTCAGGTTAAACTATAAGCATATATGTACCGTTTGCATGTGACAGCTCTTTGCCCAGTTGACAGTTGTTTACTCACATCAAAATAAGACAACAGCATGAGAGGTCTTACGTGGATGCAAATTTGGATTTGTGTTTGTTTTTGATTATTGTGATTTGTGTTACGTGTTGTGACAGAGAAAACCAGCCAGCCGATGCAAATCAGATGGCTGTCTGTGTGCATGTTTGTGACCCACACGTGTAGCTGTGTGTGTGCATGTCCTGGGTCTGCTCAGCCCCTGGGTCATCTTGCATCCCCTTCTGCGATGTGACACACTCGCACAAGCATGCCATTGTTTGCAGGAGAAATATTTAGGAGGGGGAATGCAAAGCTGTTTCCTGCGCAGCAGGGCCGACTAACAATGGCCCCACCACCTTGGAACAGTCGGTGGTTCTCTCCACGACTCACTTCTGAGGACGGAGCTCGGATGTTGAGAGAATGGCCGAGAAAAGAGAAAGGGGAAAAAACAAAGTTTGACACAATGGAGAGCAGGCGGTTCTGTGGGTTTGTGGGTTGGGAGACAATGGGTGACCAAATGTAGAGAGTTGCATAAGACTCGAGGTAGCGAGGTCACAGGAGCCTCCAAGTCCTCCAGTAACTAATGGGCTGATATGAGTGATCTTTCTGTGTGTTACAGTAACCTTCAATTTATTTTGGCATATCTCCAGTTCTTAATGGTGTTTGTACATCTTGTAATGCTCCACTGCAGTGAGGACAAAGCCCGAGTCAAACCTGAATGTAAATATTTAATGGGCTGGCATCTGTGGTGAATGAGTATTCCTCACTGAATGCGTCACATTTGTAACTGATCCTGTTTGATGGCCTTTTGTTTTTCCAAGCTGCAGTACAACTTGTGCTGACTGAGTTTTTTTTTTTTTTTCCCCTCATCGAGGCGGCGAAAGCATGAGATTGCACAAAAACCTGTAACAAACGAGGAGTTGCTTCACACCTGAGAAAGTCCTCAGTTGTTTAACTCTGTGCAAAGATCAAGCGTCTGTCTCGCCCGATTGTTCAGGCCTCCTTAAAATGGATCCGCTAACGTCGATGTCTGTGTCTGTCTCGTTTCAGATAAAAGCAGTGGATGCAACTACGCTCCAGTTATAGAAGAAAGGTGGAAGAGTGGGAGAGGCTCTGAAGAGGACCAGCTGACCACTGGCAGATACACCTCAGCTAAAATTCCCTCCAAACCCAGCCTGAAGCGCACCATGTCCCTCAGCACTTTCCACCTCATGCAGACCCTCAAGAACTCACCTGCGGCGCTACGTCGCCGATTTCGCCGCGACCGCACAGAGTCTTTATCCCACGGTGACCCCCTCTTCAAGGTCCACTACCTGGGAACGGAGAAAATCTTCTCTCTAGATCGGGAGCAGGCCCAGGACGCTATCAGCCACTTGCTGGAAGGTATTGCTAACGGGAAGAAGCTGAGTAAAGATCACGCCTTGGTGGTGCGACCGAGATACGTCGAGGTCAAGGAGCTGAGCACAGGTCGGCAGCTCACCAAGACGTACCTGCAGGACATTGCGTACTGTGCTGCGGACGTCAACCGGCCAAATGTCTTCCTGTACATCTGCAAACATCACGGGCAGCAGCTGCAGTGTCGAGTGTTCTGGTGCAGCCGGGCGGAGAGGGCGAAAGACATGACGGCTTGTCTGGCACATTCGTTCCAGAGGGCGCTGAGCGACTGGCAGCAGGACGGCTCGGCCACGCTGCAGCCGGGAGAGGTGAAGGCCAAACGAGTAGAGGAGTCGTCCAACTCTCCCGCCAACACGAAGAGCTCCACGCTGCCCGCCAGTCTGGGGAAAGGTGAGATGACAGTGCTGCAGAAACAGAGACATCTAAAGACTCTCAGCCAAACAACGTTACAGATGATAAATTATAAAACCTTAAAGATGCAATATGTGAGAAATTGAGGGAAAAGAAACAATTAAAATATTTACTAAAAGTATCATAGAATGTGAAGAAATAACTATTCTAACCAACTAGACCCGTCCAAAGCTGCTGTGCTAGTGGTGGAGACATCAACACTTGCCTGGGTCTCCAAACTCCCAGTCCAGATCGCTAGCTGTGCAGCTAACTGAGCTAACAGCAGCTGCGGTTAGCAGTTACTCTGGTGGTATGCGGCCCTCTATTTCATTTGGGTGTGATTCTTACTTATTACTCCTTTTTTTTATTTCATGCATTTGTATACCACAACCCAGTTTAATAAATACATCTTTGATGAAATATATTAAAACATGTCATTTTAAAAAGGATAGCAGCTACTCTAAGCTAGTTAACTTTATAGCATTTAGGACTAGTTAATCTAGAGCTACTTTTTAATCTCCACTATGATTACATTTACTGCCTGCTTATTTATGAGGTGTATAATAAACTAAATTACTAAAATGTTGTTGGAGCGGTTTTTCAATCACAGAAAAAGCTCAAGTAGCTAAGGTTATTTCCTCAGCTAGCATAAACTTTAGGTGCATTGCATTTTGGGTTTTAACTGTGTTCTAGTTCTTGCAAATTTGAAATGCTGTTTTCTTTCCAAAAAGTCCACATTTTAGGTCAAAATGTAATTTTTAAAAGTAGTTTGAACACAAAATCAATTTCACTAAAGGGAGAGGCTGTAGGGATAGCAACTACTCTGCTAAGCTAGGCCAGTTAGCTTCATAGCAGGACAACCCAATAAGTTGTTTTCCCTTTTTCCCTTCATTATGAGTATATTTTAAATTTTAAGACAACAGTTGTTCCAAAGCAAACTGGCCTTTAATGGTGCATGACTAATGAACCACCTCCCTGATCCATAGTCTCACATTCTCCTCTCTTGCTCTCCAGGCTGTTTAGAAAGATAACATTTCTAAAGGTGATGCTGAACCAAGCACATTCAGGGAAAGTAATGAAAACCAAGTGCTGATGTCGGTAGAAGTAAATGATGGCCTCACTCGGGCAAACAAGTGGGGTTGGTTGGATGCTCATTTGCAGCTGCCAGGCTAACACAACTGACTCGCTGTCTTTTTCCTTTTTCAGTTCGCTGGAAGAAGAGGGGCTCAGTGTCTCGCAGCCCCCTCAGGGCCATCAGCAGGAGAGGATCTGCCTCCGACAACTGGAACTGAACCCCGGCCTTAACCCTTCCGACACGGGGGGGGGACACATTCACCAGACGACAACCTCAAGGATGACAGCACTGACGGGACTAGGGAGGGATTACAAGACAGAAGGACGGACAAAAGGGGATTGAAGTGTGCGAGTCCATATTTGGACATGTGAGGACTCTGCTTGTGAGAGGATGTAATCAGTGAGCGCGTGGACTTGAAGGTTTTTTGATGCGGCAAAGTTTACTTTTTGAGTGGCGCCCGATGTAGCACAAAAGGCCGCTGACAGCTTCCTTTGTTCAGCCTGTCAACAGCTGCATGAGGACTTGAAACGTCCGCAAGTGGCCCGCAGCCAGTCACATTTCCTGGGCTCTTCTTCTTGGTTCTCTGAAGCTACCAAAGATTATGTTGGGAAGAGACAATTGAACTGACAACGATGAAAGGGCGACGACTTTAAAAAAAACTGGAAAGACGACGAAGGCTTTTATTTTGAAGGCAGATTTTTATTTAACTGACATTTGTGACAGGTCATGATGATTTTATTTAATTTTTTTTTTTTCAAACCATGTGGCACTAGGATGCATGTTTCTCATCTTTTATGTTGAAGTGGGTGGACAAAACCACAGTTTTGGCCAAGATGTCGTAGATGTAAAGATACAGAGGAAAGAACAGGGTCATGGAAATGATCTGTGCGCTTTCCATAGTTCCAATTGTAAAATTAGACCCCTGAACACATCAGTTGTCCTTCATTTCATTTTCGTTTTAATAGGTCAGCGGCATCCAGCACTTGCATAATGAATAACTGGAAAAAACAGACCCTAGCAGAATCTGCAGGGTCAACAAAATCCTCCCTTCAAGCACCAAAAAAACCCTGGATCCTAACTGTCCCACTGCAATGAATTATTTGCATCTATGTGGAAAAACACACACACACACACACACACACACACTCGGCCATGACTTGCAGGGCCTGTCTGTGTCCGAACACTGGGAACGCTGTGTTCCCATGTGGAGCCTCGGTGTGGAATGCGCGGCCGTGCACCTGCATTCCGATCGGGGATGAATCGGAGACGGAGAATCTTCTTAAAAGTCTCCCCCGCGTCCAGCCGTGACTTTGCACGTTGAGCAGCCTCGTCAGTGAATGCTTTAGTGTGCTTTCAGCTCTGAGCCCGTGACTCGTTCACATTAGCGAGGCCATAAAAGGTGCCCAAGTACCGAAGTTGGACTGATCATTACAGGCATTTTTATGTGCAGTATTGCATAACAGGCTCTCATGGTGACTTCTGTCCGAAGGTTTACAGATGAAGTTTAGTGGTACACCTCGAGGCCACCATTAATGTGTCATTTTTGTGTTCTCGGACCAAAACAAAGCTAAAAATGTTGCCCTTTTTTTTCTTTTTTGCTGACTGATGTGCCACTAGGTTTTTTTTTTTTTTTAATCGTTTAATTTTGAACATTTTGTACTCGTGGTGTATCTTTTCAATTACAAAACCGCCGCAGCCCTGATCTCAGAAAAAGGGGGGTCCAAGCGCCTGCTTTAAGGCGTATTTTATCAATGTACTGTTTTTATGTCATTGTACATATTTAATTAATATGTATTTTATGGAATATTAAAACTTTTTATACAAGACTTTGCCTGTTTGAACATGTTCTGTCTCTCTCAAGAGGAAAAATATTTAACCGGCTTTAACTTCTGCAGCTTTGACCCCTGATGAATGATTTGCGTCTTTTTTTAAACTGTTATATTTGGCATGATGAAAACAAAGTTCTTGTCATTGTGTGCGTGTGTGTGTGCGCAGGATGAATGTTTCGGGGGGGTGGCAGGGGCAAGACATTCAGAGAGGTCCTGGGATGTTTAATCTCAGTCATGTGACTCCCTTCTCAGGGTTATTTCTCCAGTGTTTTCACATTTCCAAACGCTCTCGTACATGTGACCACCTTCAAGCTGTAGTGGCGATGCAGATGCGGCTCAATCTGAACGGCATTGAGACAAACGGGCACGTACGGTGCCGTGACAAGAGCTCTCTTTAGACATTTTGTTCCTACAGGTTAGATAAAGACACTCCGATGCCATTGCACTTGCGGTTATACGGGACATTAAACACACCACGACACAAGGAAATAATAAAAATAAAACAAATCTCCTCAATACAGATTTCACACATTTGAACCTATTTGCTTTTCCTTTGTTTTCCTCCAAAAAGTCAGCAAAAGTGTCTCATCTTTGAGTGGATCATGTGTATCATACACCAACGATCGCAGTCAATCCTCTCCGGAAGTGTTCGGCCCTGTTGGACTCCGGGCCGTCCCGGAGGATTCCCGGTGTCGCTGTAACTCCAGCAGGGACTGTACGTGGAGACGCCTCAGGGGCTTCACCTCCTCCACCACTGGAAAGACAGGGAAAGGTATCAAAAAATGTTCGCAGATGCCTTTAAAATTCGCAGCCAAGTGTGGAGCTGAAAGCAAGACACGTCTGATCCCTTTTTATAATATGGCTAAACGGCACCACCTGCTGGCCGTAGCAAAAACAGCAGACAATCTGTTGCACAAAGTCATGACAAGCAACAGTCTGTGACAGCATGAAAGTAAAAGAAAACCAGACACCCCCTGCTGCACTCCAACATTTCCTACCTTTGTCATAGTGCAGCTCGTCCCGGTTCCCGTAGACCACATACATCTCCAGGAAGTTGAGGAGGGCGCCTGTGACAAGGAAGCGGTCAGGGAGGGGAAGGCTTTTGATGTAACGCGTGTCCAGGGCAAAGGGGTTGGAGGGAGAGGGAACGGTGCACAGGCACACCAGCTCGCTGACGACGTCCCACACGCGAATACCTGGAAAAATAATCATCAATACCAGGACGGAAAAAATGCTAAATTGTAATAAACATTTGTACGAGTCCATATAACTAAAGCACCTCCAGCTTTTTCCACAACTCTAATCCCCAACACACAGTAGTCTATGAGACGGTTAAACCCGAGCATCTGTGTCTGATTTAGCTCATGGAAAATGGTGTAATTATTGAATCTGTGCAGTGAAACAATAACTCTCTCCTGTTTGGATTCCTCACATTGTTTCCATACCTCGCGTCTGCCAGTCCGAGATGGACTTCAGCTTCATGGGCGTGTCCTTGACCATCGAATCGGTGCCGCCGATGTTGACCAGCCGCTCGTGGTTGGAGCGGATCCAGGCGTGGGGCCGCCCGTACTTGACGTAGCCGGCCAGTAGGAACAGAGTGCAGTTCACCTCCTGTTTGGGGGGGGGGGGGAA
>OMLP01035800.1:0-13624 GCA_900302685.1 Spondyliosoma cantharus | reverse complement strand
GCTATGGGGATGTTTTTCAGCGGCAGGAACTGGGAGACTTGTCAGGATAGAGAGAAGGATGAATGGAGCAGTGTACAGAGACATACTGGATGAAAACCTGCTCCAGAGCGCACAGGACCTCCGACTTGGATGACGATTCACCTTTCAACAGGACAATGACCCCAAGCACACGGCAAAAATAACAAAGCAATGGCTTGAGGACAAGTGTGTGAAAGTCCTAGAGTGGCCCAGTCAGAGCCCTGACTTGAACCCTATTGAGCATCTCTGGAAGGACCTTAAAATCGCTGTGCAGCGACGCTCCCCATCCAACCTTAGAGATCTGGAGAGGATCTGCAGAGAAGAATGGGAAAAATACCCCAAATCTAGTGTGCCAAGCTTGTGGCATCATTCCCAAACAGGCTTAAGACTGTAATTGCTGCCAAAGGTGCCTCGACTAAGTACTAAATAAAGAGTGTGAATACTTATGTACTTGTGCTTTTCTAGTGTCTTATTTTTTAAAAATTAACAAAATATGGCAAAAAACTTTTTTCACTATATCATTATGTGGTATTGTGTGTAGATTAATGAGTAAAAAAACAAATTTAAACCCTTTTGAAATGAGTCTGTAAAAAAATAAAATGTGGAAAATGTGAAGGGGTGTGAATACTTTCCGTACCCACTGTATAGGTGGATGACAATGATCTCTCTTATCTATGTTGACTTAACTTATCCGCAGTGTTGGGGAAGCTACTTTGCAAGCGTACCCATTTCTACCCCTGGAGAAATTGGTTAGGGTTAGGGTTTCTAAAACTACTGCTAAAAAATTATACTTACTTACTTACTCATCATACTCATTTAACTCAGTGTTAAATAAATCAACATATGGTGTCTATGAAACTAAATATAATAGCCAACAAAAAATTCACATGCCAGCAGAAATATGCCTCTCAACTCAAGTTTGATTATTTTAGACATTTTTGGTCAACATCACAGGAGCTTCAGAGGCTCTAACACTGAGGCACTAGAACTAGATGTCAGGGCAGAATCGCTTGTTGACTCGACACATGAGCAGTCTGTCAAAGTTTTATCAGACAGGCGGTTCAGTTTGGCACTAAAAACATCTTTACCAACACTAACAAGGCGCTCACATGCTGCACTGGCTGGGACACCAGTGTTGAACTTCTTCAAAGAAAAATAAAATTAACTTTATATTATATAGGTCTTTATTTAAAAAAAAAAAATAATATTTCATGTCATTGGCCAAAATTGCAGTTTGTAAATTGATTAGTTAAACTACAAAAAATGACCCAAAAAGTAGTTAAAATACTTGACGCAGCACAAAATATGAATGTAGTTTAACTACCAGCAAGTTACAGCAAATTGTAGTTAAGCTCTGTAGTTCAACTACATGTAGTTTAAATCTCCACAACACTGCTTATCCGTTAATTAAAGATATACTTGTACAATTGAACATAACCTGTTGAACCAGTGTTTCTAATATTCTGTCCCTCTCTCCATATACTGTGATCCAAACCCTGCTGAGAAGAAAATAACTTCATGTTGTTGCTTCTGAACTACAGTTCATTCAGAAAGTATTCCGACCCATTCACCTGTTCACATTATGTTATGTGGCAGCCTAATGCTAAAATTGTTTATATTATGTTTTTCCTCATCAGTCTACACTCAGTACACTGTAAAGACAAAGTGGAAATAGAATGTTAGAGTCCAGCTGTAGTTTACTCCGTTGATTGGACATGATTTAGAACACTTAATATCTCTCTTGTGTGTTGGTTTATTTTGTTCGCAGTAAATTTTATACATTGGTGTACTTAATGAACCACAAGTTGATCAAGGAAAAGTCCTCTGGTTTCCAAGAGTCCTTCTTCTTGAATGATATTCAGTGAAAGAGGACTAAAACTCCTCAAAAAGACTTCCGAGTCAAAATTCTGATGCTGATTTCACAGTTGGAATCTTTCCTGTTTTCAGTTTTACGTTTCATAAATATGAAGAACGGAGGTCAGAAAGTATTCTCAGGATCTTCTGTCATTGCAGATGGAAATACTGTGGACGGCAGACACCTTCTTTACGCTTCAAGTGTCTACTGGAAATATCTGGCACTGATCTTTGGAGTCTTCTGCATTATTGGTGTAATCAGTATTCCATGTTGTGGAATAATTATTCTGCTTCAATGTGGTAAGATTTATTATTTCTGTTCTCACAGTACAGACTGGCTGAGCCATGTCATCTGATGTTTGCAGATACATCACTACCTGCTTACACGTCACTGTTTCACAAAGGAAGCTATGTTCACATCATTCATTACAGCAGATGTGTTTTTTACATGAAGAAGAAAAGAACTTCATGTAGAACATTTGCTGAACTTATTTGAAGGCCTGAATAATGAAGACTGTGTAGTAGAGAGTGTTTGACAGACGTGTTGTTGGGACCTCACCACATGGTCAAACAAAAGAGAGGCCTACATGTCAAAGCAACAGCCTCACAGGAGGCCTCTGTCCTCTCTACCTGAAAACTAAGAGAGTGAACTTTGATTTGTATCCTAATGTGATTGTAATTTTCATTGTAGTCAGGAGGAATCACCGTCCTTCGAGAGGTGATCTACAGCTGACAGAGAGAAACAGAGAGGAGTGGAATCAGTGGGCGATGCAGATATCATCAGAGGAACAAGACTTCTATGATCCAGAATACTTTGGTCGTCACTTTGTAGTGCACTGCTATGATGTTGGTTAAAACTGAGCAGGGGATTTGAAGATATTAACTGTAATAAATAGTACCATACGTGTGGTGTAGTGTTCATGCTCTGGACTCTACATGTCTGAGGGCACTATTTAGTGTCCATGCTGAGGCTGAAGACTTTTCATTAAACAGCCAAAAGTAAATTAGTTCATCTGCAAAAACAGACCATTCTTGAAATGAATGAACCAACTGAAGAAAAAAAAACAGCCCAACAGTTAATGTTACTGATTTTGATATTCTTTGAAGTGTACAATAAAACATGAATGATCTTCATATCCTGTATATACTGTAACGCTCCCTAAGGCCTGACTTCAGCCAGCGCACTGTGACGAGACACTGACAGAAAGTGTGTGGAAGAATTACGGCTGACCACACCTTTATATTATATTATGTATTTGCATGCACTTTATGTGATTTTACTTTGTACTCTATATCATTATGTTATGTATGTATATGGTTATATGAAGAAAAATGGGCCTGTGGACCCATGAACATGCTTTTTAGTTATGTGTTGAAGAGCCAATCACAACCCTGTTAACAGACGGGTAGCAGAGCAGAGTCTGTTACAGCAGCAGTATCTCTGAAAGGTTTGACAGCTGCCTGTATGGAAATAACCACATTTATCTCAAGAGCTCCACTGTATTATCTTCTAATGTTGAGATACCAATATCAGTCAGTTAATGTCGTATGCAGGCACAGTGATACTGCATGTCATTATGTAAATGTAATACTAAGTGCAAGACATGCTCTGTAACCTACCAAAACTATAATGCATAAGCTAAGACCTCCACTTCTTGAGCTAGTTCCCGTTTGTAACATGGTCTGTATGTGGAAGATGATCTGATGAATTTGTCTTTATCATTTTCTACCTCATCACATCAATCCAAACACACGATTGGACCTGCTTCCCCTCACAGATTGATTGACAGGCATGGATGCTAGTTCTCTGATGCCATTTTCTCTACATGTTGGGCTAAACAACCCTTTATTTTGAATTATGATACTTCAATTATTACTGTGCATGACCTCAAATGTACTTTGCCAAAAACAAAATACAGATTGTGGCTTAAACTGTCACCCAGCTGGGTTTGTGTCCTTGTCCCACAGCTCTGGGTCATGTCATGTTACTTCATGTGTTCATTATTCATGTGTGATTAAAACTAATCTAAACCAACCCCTAAATGTCCCCTGGTTCATTTGGTCAGGTGTGTAATGGAGGTTGTGGTTGGTTCATGAATGAATGAAAAACTCTGATAAAGGCCTGAGCCAGGATCAATGAGTGCAGCAGAGGCATCGTTAACAGAGTTACCGTCATCCACCTTTATACAGTGCACTACATTAGATCAGAATCAGAATACTTTATTATTATGTATTATACCAGAGGATGATACTGTGCTTCTCCTGGTTCCTGTTGCGGTGCTGGTAACTGCTCATTATGAGATTTAACTTGACTTGACAATTCACAAAAAGACAAACTATTGATCCAGAATCAGAAATGAATAAGTCGTCGCTTGTTCATGCCACACAGCTGCTGGTTGATGGTTAATCAAGAACAACTCATGAAGAAAGAGGTCAGTATGTTACTGATTCACATATTTATGAACAAATCATTACCTAATAATTCATTAATGTATGATCTGTTCTACAGTCACCCATCAGTATCTACTCCAATCACACTATTCAGGAATGACTTATTAATGATTCATAAACTATCCAGTTGTTCCTGATTCACGTCTAACTCACAGTGTGTGTGTGTGTGTGTGTGTGTGTGTGTGTGTGTGTGTGTGTGTGTGGTGTCATCTGAAGACAAAGTTTCATGTCGAGAAGACATCACTTTGTTTTTAATGCAGTATTTACAAGAAGTTTGTGGAGTATGGGGTCTTTTGTCCTCATGAAGTCAGAATCAATGATGAAGTGTTTTTATCATGTCTTGCTCCATATCTCACTTATAGACCAGTAACGGGCCCTGTAGTGGGTATTTTTAAAGATGTTTTAGAGTTGAAACTTCCAGGAAAATGAAGCTCTGAATCCTTAAGACACCCCACATTATCATTCAACCCCTTGGCCCTTGAATCTCTTCAGTTTCCTGGACACACTACACAACAATTGTCTCCAGCCGAGCAGATGAATGGCTCAGAGGTACGCTGACATCTGGGACACACTGGACACACAGTTTCCACTGGGCTGCTCTTGTCCACAACTTGTTCAGTGAACCTACTGATTATTTATCATCACTCTGTATTATATGACAAAGGACACAAAATTATAAAGACAATTTGACAAAGGTGACTTGGAAGGAGTGACCTTGATTGCTCCCTGCACAGACAGACTGCTGTAGATGTAGGATGGGGAACTGAAGCTGTTTTCTCCATCATATCTTTAAATCACCAGACTACTTTGTAAAATGATTTGACGGTGGAGAACATGGAGCTGATGTGTTGCTGCTTTGACTGCTTACTTTGTATGTAAGTTTGAGGTTTCAACGTATTAATACATCATTACGGCTGTGGCTCAGGGTAGAAGATCGCTGGTTTGAGTCCCTTGGTCAGCACTTTGCATGGCAGCCACCACCACCAGTGTATGAATGTATGTGTGAATTACTGTAAGTCTCTTTGGATAAAAGTCTGATAATAGTCCTAAATGTAAATTACGAACTGGACTGGAGCCCCGGGACAGTCGGCTGAGATGACCTGGCTGATGCCACCTCTCTACCTGTCAGTGCTGTGCAAGCTGGGTCTGTCTTCCTACCAGAACCTGCCCTGCGTGACCGGTTTCACTTTAATGTGATTTACACCTAAAACTTCATATTGGAGCACACTATGAGAGTATTTCAAATATTCATGTAGTTTATCCTGTGTTAAATTGTTTTTTATTAAAGTTAATCCGTGTGTGTGTGAGTGATACTGATTTAAAGCATACTGTTCCCCAGAGGAACCTGAAGTCACTGCAGACGGAGGGTGAAAGGTATTACTGTAGATATACTGTATGTACTTCTGCCATTCTCTCTCTCTCTCTCTCTCTCTCTCTCGCACGCTCGCTCGCTCGCTCGCTCTAAGCTGTAATGCACCACAACAGCTGGCGTCCTCTCAGCACGTCTTCATACACTGAGTAGCCGGCCTGCTGTTGTTGCAGCAGCATCATCCTCTTACACACCACACACAGCTACAACCCGTTGAAAGGCTTGTTTGGATTTTGGATGGATGCTCCTTTCTGCTGCACCCGGAGTCGCTGAAGTGTGCGCGCTCTGTGTGGATCAGGTAAACTGGAACTGGACAATGCACTTTTTTCTGTCAGAACTTGAAATTGAACAAACATTTTAAAAAGAGCCAGCTTCTTCAAAATACCAATGAATGCACTGAAAAAGTATTTTTAACAGCAGCGAATACAAGTGATGAAGGCAACTTTACTCTAGTCCTGTACTTAGGTACAGTGTCGAGGTACTTGTACATACTACTTGAGTATTACACAACATTTGGAGGCACATATTGTACTTTTTACTTCACTACATTTATTTGATACATTTGGCTACTGGTTACTTTGTGACTACATGCTGCATCAGAGCCAAAGTGATGCATTTTCAAATGGATTTATTTGTCATTCAGACAGTCTGAGAAATGTTTAATATGGAATCTGATAATGAGCCGGGCCAATAAACGGTCTAATCATAGTGAACAGTGTAAATATACATGTAAATATATTTACCATCTATTTCCACTTTTGACACTTAAAGCAACATTCTGTAGAAATTGTCATTTTGTGTGATTTGGCGCCCCCACAGTGTCTGAGTGCAATACAAACCCCAGGTGTGTAACACTTAGTCAGACCTGTCTGTGCATGATTCTCTGACTTTAACGATGTATCAACGTGTTAACAGCATTGTACTGTCGTAGCTGCGTGAGGTGGAGCGAGTTTGATTTGTTTGGTTTCCAGCGTAAGAGTCACAAGATCAATGTGAGGGGTTGTTAGATGATCAGTGTGTTAGAACAGAGAAGCTGAACAAAGTTGTACTGCACAGATCTTTTCTCTAATTGTTGCCTCTTTGTGAAAGAATACATGGTTTTACCTCTCTGTGTCGTGGAATTAAACAATCAGAGAAGTTTGAGGGGAATTGTCACCAGACAGACACCAAACATGAGAAGGGCCCCAAACAGACACAGCTGCTGTGTGAGGAGGTCAGAACCACAGGTTCGCATTTTAACAATGTATGTTGTGATATTTCATGAGCTTATCATGTTTTTTTAGTAGGAAGTAGTAGAAAAGGTTGAATAGCTCAGACATGTAGTGGAGTTTAAATAGCCTACTTGAAGAAAGAAAAAAAAAGCACATAAATGAATGATACTTTACTGTGCACCACAGTTTTAGTCAGAGGTGAAGTCTGACCTGATGGTGTTGGTGGAGGAAAGCTCAGATTGGTGTCCAACCTTCCTTGAACCATCAGCACACCACACCACGTTCAATGCAGCCCAGCTCTGCAGGCGCCACACTGGACCCAGAAGTCAAAGCAACATCAGGTAGAAATTGTCATTTTGTGTAGTTGAGTTCAGAGTTTCTGAACAACAATGTGGTAACCTCAAATCCCAGGTCTGTAACAATCTGCCACACAGACAATAAAACACGAGGACGGAGGATTTCAGACAGTGTAATTACGTAAACAGAGACCCAGCCTTCTCTGCATGGGATAAGAATGTGTCCAGATTAGTGCAGAGGACAGAGACGGAGCGATTGATGATGAGCCCAAGTGTTCAGTGTTGTATGTACACATGCTTTGGGTTCAAGACTCTTTATAATCGCTACAGAGATTAAGGCTTGATCCTTGCATAGAAAATAATCTGAGCTCAAACACTGCAGCACTGACATGAAATCCTTTGTCATTTGGGTCAGATGCTTAACATTACCGGAGGAGGATAGTCAGTGTAAGAATTCAGGTCAGTGGTGTTTAGTGAGTGAGCCAACAACATGCAATGAGGGGCACAAGTGACTGACAATACCTGACATTTGTTCTTTCAATTCTGCAAATGAATAGTTCTACACCAGGTGTAATCACAGTATAGTGTTAGTATGGATGCATTTATTCATCCACATCATACACAGTGAAAAAGGTTAAAAGAAACAACAGCAGCCTCAGCACTTTCCTGATTTGATGAATTGAATTGGTCTGCTGTTTGGTCCTGAGTGTCCTGTTCACTGCCCTGCTGCATTGTCCTGAAGGCATATCCTCATAGACGTCACTGCATGAAGTCAGTCACCTGAAGATGGGCAGGGATAGGATGATATTACTAACAGCATCACACTGACAGAGGTGTTCATTGTTGTTTGTGTTACTTGAATCTGTTTATGTTCATGCACACCTCCATAATCCTATGTGCATATGAATGTGTGTGTCAGGAGTGATGAGTGAGCAGGCACTGGTCCATGTATCGTCATCATCAGGCCCGGGCCCCGGTCACCAGACGGCCCTGCACCGAGCTGCCATGGTGGGGAACAGTGATGCTGTGGCTGCTCTGATTCAGGGAGGCTGTGCTGTGGACCTGCAGGGCAGAGTGAGCAGTGGACACTGTACATGTCAGACACAGCTACAGGAAAGGTCATTTATGCTGATAAAGTTGTATTAGTGATGGAATAACTGTGTCCAATATGTGATTTAGGATGGAAACACTGCGCTGCATGAGGTGTCTTGGCATGGTTTCTCTCACTGTGTCAAACTGCTGGTCAAGGCAGGAGCTGATGTCCACATCAGGAACAAGGTAGCATAATAACTCTATTATCATTATTATTAGTAGTATGATCAAATTATTCAGATATAAGAGTATCCAACTGAACATCAATAAAAGCTCACTCCCAGTGATCAGAACTACAGTACACAACGTTCAGTCTTTGGTTTGTAGTTACAGGTGAGGAACATTATGTTAAAAAGGGTAAAGAAGAGTAACATTAGGATTTATGGCTGATTCATAGCCAATATTTTTGTTTGTGGTTGTGGAGCCCCAGACTTCGTTTCTTAAACCTTCACAATATGACAACTTCATACCAGTACATCTTAGACTCATCTCAACTTACCTGAGTGTGTCTCTGCAGCATTCTCCTCCAAGTGCCGCAGACCTGTTTTAAAACATACAGATATATATAGGCTTGATTTTCAATGGAATGTTTTGAAATCTTCCTTTAAAATGCATGTTTTATAGTTACTCCTGTATGAATTATAAAGCGATCACTCAACAATGTGGACTGTCTTGCCAAACTCTTCGATGACATCAGAAGATGTGAGTTGTGGTGTTACATTCTCATGTTAGCGATGATGCTACACAACTGCCCTCCCTAGTAATTCCCCATGGAAGCCTCCTGTAGAGTTGTATTAACTCAGCAGTCTGAATACATAACGTATATTATGTTGGTCCAGGCGGGAAACACAGCCCTCCACCTGGCCTGTCAGAATGCACATGCTCAGACTGCTCGTCTGCTGCTCCTCGGAGGATCCACGCCGGACACCAAAAACAACGTGAGTCCTCATCTCCTCACAAAGTACTGCGCTCTCCTCAGAGGTGATTTAAAAACGTCACTCTGAAACTTGGTCCACCTCTTTAACTCTCCCTCTCTTCCAGGTTGGTGACACATGTCTACATGTGGCTGCTCGCTACAACAACCTGACCCTGGTGAAGATCCTGCTGAATTCCCTGTGCCCTGTGACAGAGAGAAACCAGGTACAGGATGTCAGTCAGATCCTGCATCTTACAGCGTATATCTCTTTAATGTGTTTGAGATTTCAGTGCTTCATTTCATCTTGTGTCAGTGGCTTGTGCAGGGGGTCTTGCGTTTGCATTAAGCAGCAGTATCAGGACTGCAGTGGAAACAATAGTTCTGCATTTTAACGTTTAAAGCCACTGCAAGGAGCTTCCCCCTTTGTTGGTGCTGGTGGTCCTGTGGACAAAAGATGAGTCTGTCACCCGACTACAGAGCAGCTTCTTCCTCAGGATCAGAGACTCCTCAGTTCATCAACGAACCTTTAGATTTATCCAATCTTGATATGTCAGAATGTGATCCAGTGCCGGCATTAGAAATAACTATAATAACTACAGAGAAAAAGCCAATGTTCTTGCCAATGGTCATGTTTGCTTATGTAGGTCATAAAGAGGTTATAGAAAAGGTCCTTATAGAGTGTTTGAGTCAAAATAATCAGGACATTTTAATTAAAGTAAACTTACCTATTATGCAGGATGGTATCTATCTTTTATATGAAATATTATTGAATGTTTATCACCGACTCATCACTATGTATGCAGCATTTTAATGTAAGCAGATCAAGGCGATCATTGTGATGATGATGAGTGAAAATAAGACAGAATCAGAGATCGGTACTTTATGAATGATAAAATATGTCAACTGCTTTTATAAAATATGTATTAAGCAACATTTAAGAATATTAATATAATCTGAAATGCTCCCACCTCAGCGGTAGGTTGTTTTAGTAAAGTGTCTGTACTTTTGTTTTCACTGCTGTTTGGTGTGGAGTTAGAACTGCTCCATTTAAACTGATTTGAATATGGATTCATAAACGTCTTCATTATGTTTGTTGTCACTGTATTTAAACTATACATGAATATATACACATTTTGTGCGCTCACCGGATCCACTGTGCATTCACAGAAACAAAAGCACATCACACAGTCAGTTCTGTGAATTTTCATTTGAAAATGGTCCAGAGAAAGACAGAGTTACCGAACAGGACACACTGTACTGTACATGTGTGTGTGTTTGTCTGTAGGCAGGGGACACAGCTCTCCATGTGGCTGCTGCTCTGAACCACAAGAGGACAGTTGAGCTCCTACTGGAGGCTGGGACAGACGGCACAGTCAGAAACAATGCAAGTTACTGCCAAACCACCATCCAAGTACACGCTCACAATTCAATATCACAAAACATCACATTTTAAATCATCACCTCACTTCTCCATGGTGCTCATAATCATTATCATGTTATATCATTTAGATCCTCCCTCGTTCCTTTTTTTTCAAACCCCACAGCCCAGCTTCTAACGTCGGCCTTAACATTAGATCTCTCAACATGACCCTGATGACATCCAAGTTATTTCTTAGAGTTTAAAAAAGGTTGAGTAGTCCTCCTCACGATGGCTAATCTGACCTTTAAAACCCAGCTCTGACAGTGGAGTTTATGGTAAATACTACATGACTGTTTTGCTTTAGGTCATGTGAAATGTATGCATGTTTTTTCTCGTGTTGATGAGATTGTGTTCACTTCCAGGCAGGTAAAACAGCCCTCGACAAGGCCCGGGATAACCACCACAAAGATGTGGCACATCTGCTGGCCAGAGCTCCTCAGGTCAGTGAGTCATTATGAACTTAACCTTGATTTTATTCCATGCAGGTTCCAAAAAGGCTGTGGTTCTCTCTCCTTGTAGGGTGCAAGCATCATATGCATAGTGAGTGAATATTGACAAAAAAACAATAAAGTTCATGCAAACCATTCTAATATGTTTTTATTTATGTAATAACAGTTTTTGATAGTGTTAGCAAACATTTTGTGTTTTTTTTTTTTTACTTACTACATCACAAAATGTAGTAATAACATTACATTAAATTAGCTGCAAGAAATTAACACAACCTTGAGGAAACAACACAGAGAACACAATCATGTTAGTAGATCCACTTAATTATAATTAGAAACAAAAAGAGATAGATGAGATGATGACAGTTAAGTTTTCACTTACTGACAGAAGATGTGTTGAGCTTTTGCTGCTGATGTGAATGCAGATGTTGTCTTCAGGTGCATCGCTTCATGCGAGGAAGAACAATAAGGAAGAGAAGAGAGAGACTGACAGCTGAGCGCAGGACGCAGTCTGTCACCAGAGTAGAAACTCTACCAAACAAAGTAAGAAATCTCACACAGACACAATGTTGTTATCAGGGTCTCGTGAACTATGACAGAATTCTCACAATTGAGTGAAGCCGCTCTCAGACTAAAGGAGTTTAGGGCTGATGTATTCTTCATTCATCCTGAAATTTGAAGACAAAATCTGGTTTGAGACCTAAATCAGTTGGTACCGATTTTCAGCCCAGATTATCTAATGAGAGTTTTCAGATCCAGACTTAAACCTCCCGAGCTGCTGTTGGACTCATGAGGACCAACACAATAATATCAAACATGTCTGATGTTCAGGAGTTAAATCTGGATGATTATGTCTGCTTTCTGACTGAGACCACAATAGCCAATGCGATAAAACTTCTAACCTGTGAAGCTAATGTTAGCTAGCATACTACTGTGCCAGATATCAAAACTGACAGGGAAAATCTTACCTCCAGTCCTTGAAGAATACATACAGCCCGTGTTGGCCACGTTTCCACAACCGTTTTCTCATCCAGACGCCTTTCTTCTGCTTTGTTTTTTTTTTTCTCTAACATCTATTAAGTTTATCCTTGTGTGTGTGATGCACTTGTCTGTGTCCTGAGCAGGACAGCAGTTCTCTGGTGGAACAAACCCCTAGCAGTGAAAAAGCGGAGAGCAGAACTGACATCAAGGCCACTCATCACAAGCAGCAAAAGCAGGAACAACATTACCACAAGAGCCCAGCCATCATCGGCAGCCCCTACAGCCACGACAAGAGGAGGAGAGTCAAGGAACAGGTAACAACAGCCACCAGGACCGGTGTGCTCCGCTGGCCCATAAGTCATGTTTAGTGGATTTTTTCAACTTCCTGTACCAACCCGACATTCTACGTATGTGTTGAGGTGTTAATATTCTTGAATTTGAAACCACATAATGATGATATATCTCTGAATAAACAAACAGCATGTGTGTTTGATATGCAGTAGGGTTGAATTCTTTGACAATTACTGGTCACCTATTTTTGTACCTATGTATAAACTCTGTCAATGCGACATCACATAAAGAGAGTTTGCCAACAAATTGTAGTTCCAGATGAACCTGATGTGAAAGATGTGAAAGAAGATTAGCAGGCAGCCACCATCCAGCCCAGAAAGAAAACCTTAGAGATGTGACAAAGAATTGAGTTTCCAGGAACTTTCTACATAGATGAACACCACGTGTCACCAGGTGGTAGGCATCCAAACATACTGCTTAGTAAAGATGGTGGCACCCTACTAAAATATAATCCTTTATTAGTCCCACAATGGGGACATTTTCAAGATTGCTGGAAGAAAAAGATTAGTAGAAGATGACACTTGTTCTAGTCATTCAAACCAAGGTAGTCTATGCAGGGCAGGAGTGTTTTGTCTTTCCTCTCCTCGAAGAAAAACTTGACGAGCCACTGGAGAAGAGGAGGAGCAGAAGCTCCCAGCACCCAATGGGCTCTATTTTAACGATCTGAAACGCAAGTGTCAAAGCGCAAAGCGCAAGTAGCTTTGTGGGCGGAGCTCAGGCGCAGTTGCTATTGTGCCGGCGGGATAAATGACTCTTGCGCCCGGCGCAAATCTATAATGGGCTGGTCTGAAGTAGCTACATTAGTCATAGGTGTGGTTTGGGCGTAACGTGCAATAAACCAATCAGAGCGTCATCTCACATTCCCTTTAAAAGCAGGCGCGCTTGTTTCATGGCGGATTGCTATTATAACGCCGCATTTGCCAGGCGCACGGCCGGAGCAGTTCACAGCCGAGGAGACCGACGTTCTCGTCAGGGCCGTAAAAGACCGACAAGTGGCATTGTATGGGGATGGGAGAAACCCACCCAAATTAGCTTTGGTTAAACAGGCGTGGGAGGAAATTGGCACAATTGTTTCTATGGCTGGCATCCCCAGGACATCGCACCAGTGCCGCAAGCGCTACAATGACGTCAGAAGACGGGGGAAGTCCAAGCTTGCTGGCAACAATCAGACACGCCGTATAACTTTTTAATCATTATTGACATGAGATAAATGTAACAC
>OMLP01035799.1:0-15905 GCA_900302685.1 Spondyliosoma cantharus | reverse complement strand
AATTCTTGTTAATGTGCAATAACAGAACCAGAATATATACATATGAATGTGGATAATGGAACCACCGGAGATATAAATAGATAAATAGACTTAAAAGAACCCAGAGTGTTCAAGATGTAAGCATGTTATAAACAGAGTAAAAACAGAGTTCTCTCTCTCAGGCAGAGGTGAGAGAGTTATTGTATGAAGTGATGGCTTGTGGTAGGAAAGATTTCCTGTATCTGTTGCAGCAACAGCGAAGCTGAAGCAGCCTTTTGGAGAAGGTGCTCCGCTGTCTGACCAGTGTGAGGTGGAGAGGGTGGAGAGGATTATCCATGATGGATAACAGTTTTTTCAGTGTCCTCCTCTCCACCACAGCCTCCAGAGTGTCCTGTTTACAGCCAATCACAGAGCCAGCCTTCTTGATGAGTTTATTGAGTCTGTTGGTGTCGCTGGCTCCAACAGGACACGAATATCAATGGTATTCACAAACCCTGTCAGTGGTTTTAATGGTGTGGCTTGTCTGTGAACGGTTGAGTGATTTGAAAAAAGCCTAAATGTTTGCCTGTGGAAAAGACAAGACAGGGTACAAAGTCTGACAAGACACAGATGGATGTTTGTTACTGGGAGGATGGCTGTTTCCTGACCAGGTGTCTTACCTTGAGCGTCTGAGATTCTACCAGAGCCCTCTGCTTCTGTCCCATGGCAAAGGTTGAAAGGGGATCTAGGTCAACAAGGAGGTTGAAAGCTTCTGAAGAATCTAAGGAGGAGCAAAAAGGTCGATCTGCGTGTCTTTAAGGTTGTTCTAAAGGTGCAGCCCGAGGAGCCGCTGGCATCTGAATCCTCCGCAAGATCAAGGTACAGGATTTAACTGGATCAAGACAATGAAGAGACAGTGCCACAGAGAGCATCAAGAGGAGGCAGTTCACAGAGAAAATAAAGACCCTAAAAGAATGATGAGACATCCTCCAGAAAGATGCCGATAAACTTTATGAGCAAAATGCTGGATCTTTAATAGATTAGTTTATTAATGTTATTTCTTTGTGAGAAACCTCACATTGGCACCTTGCACCTTGTAGATGGACAGTATGAGACAACTAGTGTGTTTTTGTGCATGTCAACCTTTTCTAGTACAGCAGTAACCCAAAATAAAATCATGAACTTAAAAATTAGCATAATATTTATCCTTTCAATTATATTTAACTTTAGGTTTGTCTGCATATACCCTGTTTCAGGTACAATAATGACACTGTCATACATATTTACACATTATTAACCCAGGAACTTATTTGTGGGGTTAGGGTTATGTACTCCGTCAAATAATCCATGCCCACTAGCATTTTGTTCCTTAAACTTCTTAAATATGACCCCTTTTCCATCATGACACAAGTTACAGCTAAACACTGTGACCAAATCAAATACAGGGGAGTTAAATAGATTTTCTCACTTTGAACCGGGAGGGCGAAACAGTCATCAGTCATCATTTCATTACCAACATTTCCCCCTACGGTTTTATAGCACAGCAAGATTTGTGCTCTTCACATGTGGCCTCTATAGTCATAATCATATTAACCATGCTAAAAAAATTCAATTAGGCAGTGAAATCACATCAGAACAGCAAGTGTAGTAGCTCTCTCTCTGAGCAGACATGCTTTTATTGATTTTATAATTGAATGTGTTGAGTGATGCTGCACTGTGTTCTGATGCAACTGAAGTTCGAATACTTTATGTCCAGGATTGCATGACTAAAGCCATGAAAAGTTTTCATGCACAGAGGGGGCCAAGTGCAGAGTGTCATCATTTCATGCCTCAGACACTACAAACTTTTCCACAGACATTGAGTCCAGAGGAATGTGTTGCATGACAGTGATACAGGGACAAGAACAGCAGAATAGATGAAGCATGTTTCTGCTAAATTTAACTTCAGATTTCCACAATGTAGATAGTCAGTGAACTCGAGTAATATCAGCTTTGATGAAACTACTGCACAACAATAACGTACTTTGCGGATTATCTTTTTGTTTTGGATGACAGTTTTGATGATAAACAATATTTATGGTGTGCATGATGTGTGAATATGGGTGTGGTTTTGCATTTTTCAAATAATCTGACCTGATATAGATCCAGGTGGGATCAAAACACTGTCTTTCTGGAACTTCTGCGACCTCCAGAGGACCTTGAGCATACAGTCATAATATTCGACCTCGACATGAGTCCGTCTGTGCAAATGTATGCTTGACCAGGTTTCAACTGCTGCTGTACTGGGAAATTCAAAAGATAAAAAATTAAAATATCTATTAAAGAGAATATTGACAATAGAATTAAGGTAACACAACAGTCTTGCTGGGTTAATTTTCATTAAAGTTCGTACTGGTGTGTTTCCACATGGAACACAACTTTCTCTGTTTGGCTACATATCTGAGATGTTTCATAGCAAAGATCTATTCAGAGGGGGAAGATTGGCAAGAAGTAGAAAAAGGTCAGACTCTAAAGAGCGAGAGAGAACGATGCAGAAGCTCTCTGTGCATCTCGCACAGGTTTATTTTCTCTTCTAACCGCTTCTTCGTCCCTTAATAGCACTTCATGTTTGACTGTGATTGGTCTTTAATGTGTTCCCCTTTAATAACTCTGCCTTTATTATTTTTAGTTCACTTCCCATTTGCCTCTTCTCCAGCTGTCTTTAACAACAACGTGGTGTTGGCTTTTCCACACTGCACTGGAACTAAATTGAATCCATTTTGCATCTGAAATGATGAGAAATACGCTGCCTATCACGTACTACCTGGCGGATACTTATTTGACAGAGTAAGTGAAAACTCTATTCGGAAGCAAGATTGAATATCTTACAACAAATATCCCAGGTATTTTGTTAGTGAAGTGATTATATTCGCCTCAGACATAAGCGACACAATTATCATCTAAGGATCATGATGTACTTTGATGACGCTCGTCAATCCCAGCGGTCATGCAACTGAAAGAACTTCCATAATGACTGCGGCTAATGTACATCATCACAATGTCACGGCAGTTCAATGTGCAATGCACTCTTCGAGTGTTCAAGGAAAGAACAGCTAATGACTCTGATGGACAGTCTTTGACATTTTCAAGGCCAAAGTTCCAGCTCTTCCTGTTTATGAATACTGTTGGTGTCGGCATGAACGTGAAGGTTATAAGCACACACAGCACTCACACCAAGGCCATGCTGTGCAAATATCCACTGTGTTCCACAAAGTTGCAAGGGAAAAGTATGGAATTGATTCTTGTCATTTCCAGGTTTGGATAAGTACAGAGAGGATGGATGGATGTGTGTGGATGTATGGAATTGTGAATTAATTGATAACACAAGCCACATGATTGTTTCCGTGGCATTTGGAGCAGACGGACAGCGCAGCCCAAATGTTCACCGCTGCGTGAAAGAGCTTGATTTTGTCAAAATCAAGTATGGCTAAACATACTTCTTCAGAAAGGCCTTTTCTGCTTGATGCCTCCCATTCCCACTAGCACCATTTATTATCATGTCCAGGGTGACAGTGAATGAACATGTCTTAACAAACGCTGTGAAAATTCAATTGTTACAAAAATAATAATTATTCAACCCAAATTTAGTTCTTATTTAAAAAGAGACCAAAAAACTAATAGGAACAATGACATCATATTATTTATCTAACATGTTAAGGTAAAATGATCAGTTCTCCAACGTTGGGAGGGTTAGCGTACCTGTTACGTGCCAGGCAGGGCCCAAGAGTGTGTGTTGTGTTTTCCCTCTTGTTTTCTTCCCCTCCCCCTCTCTTCCTTTGTTTTCAGGTGATCAACCTGAGTTGTTTCCACCTGTGAGCTCCTGGACAGGCTGCTCGTTGGCTCCCGCAGGTTGGAGTTGGCCTATCAAGACACAGAGCCAGGAATAAAAGGGCCAGCCGACAGAGTTCATGGGGGGGGGCTCATTCACTTTCTATGCTTGTCTGCCTGCCTTGTGTGTGTACGAGCAGCTCTATGAAAACCCTGAAGGTACGTGGGGGAAACTGTGGGCATTTAGGTGAGTCGGGGGTACCCTGTACATTTCATACACCAGTAGTTTCTTTCTGTCTAGAGACACTAGGTATTGGTCGGTGCCACCCTTGTACTTTGGTTCTGAAAAGTTCTTTTGTTAGATAAGCTAGTTAGGCTTTTGTTTGGTTTTGGTTTATTTAAAGGTAGAGTCTAGTGAGGCCACGTTTTGTTATAATTCTTTTGTTTTGTTTGGCACAACCACCTTGCCCACATTTCTCCCACATTTTGTGTACCTCATTTGTTATTTTGTTGACCAGGCAATAAACAACTTATTGTCACTCCTACGAAGACTCGTCAATTTTTGGTTGTTGTGTTGTTCCACTTTGTGGACGTAACAGCAGTGTTCAAACTGCGATTGTTTCCACGTTGCAAACAATCCAAAACAAAAGCCGTCTGTATCAAACTGTTTGGCGTGGTTTGCCACTCATCTTAAAATGTCTCAACTTCTCATAATCCTAGCAACTGGTGGCGACAAACCAGCCACTCCTCCCTCAAACAGCAGTGGAGAGCTGCAGGAAGTGAATCAGCAGAGCAGAGGATGGAGGACAGAGGACAGGAGAAATTACTAATACTGACTGCCTGTATCCTTCATCCACTCTGTATTGAGTTGTCTGGAGACATATTTATTTCACTGACATTAGATTTGTTTCCAGTGAGATATTACTGAGCCTAATTAGGGACCTTGCTTTTGTGGACATTATTGCTGCTATTCTAGAAAAACGACATTCAGAGTGATTAGCACAATAATCCACACTACACTGAGCCCATCTGAAAAATACACTCATAAACAAAAACAGAAATGTGTTCACTGCAAATTCCCTCTATGCCACTAGTGGTATGAAAAAAGCCTGTTTTTTTTTTTTTTTTTCTCTCTTTGTTATTATGATATCATGCTTCTGTATGATTACATTGTGCATGGGGCTGGAAAGAATCAGTACTCGATCATATGCTTATCATGTAGTGGTTGTGCTAGCCCATTGCATGCGATAGGCCTACATCTTAGAAAACTATCAACAGCTGCCACACTGAAGGGAAAGGAGTGGAGAAACATAACAAATGCAGATGCTTCCATACAGGACACGAGGGGTCATTGAACAGTCTGAGAGAATGTGAATTGTGACATGGCCCTCACTCTCCATCACCGTCATGAAAGCATTTAACGATGCGACATCCATCTGGAGGGATGCTCTCCATAACTCCAGTGGAGTTTCAGTGACTTGGAGAGTCTTTGCCAAGGCACACTGAGGGGAAGACGGATCTGACTTTGACAGCTGCAGTTGTAGCTGTAAGAATGGCTGAGCTCTACAGTGTAGCCAGCCTGTAATGTGAACTGTACTTACAACCGCTGTTTATTTTGCCATGCACATGGTCGACCAACAGCAGTGTTGTGATGTGAATGTAATGGAAGGGGGGAGAAGGAACACCATATTAAGTGGATGAATGTTTATTTCTAACACCTTCAAAATATGAGAGCTGCAGTGAGAGATACTTTGTCCATAAGAGTGAAGAGCATTTTTTCTGGAGTTGGCTAATTAATGTTGTTTCTAGTTTATACCGTGCTGCCACGGAGGGGAGGGGACTCATTGTGAGCCATCTTTTTGTGCAGGACTCGACACCCACACAGCAGTAGAGGAAGATGTGTCAGGCAAAGTCACAAGACACATTGGCATGTGATGAAGTCCAACAACCCCCCCCACCTTCTGTCTTTTCCCTCTCGTCACTTGCTTGATTTGCTCTCCTCAGCTATCAAACAGTTATTTGGACGTTTCAGGGTCTAATCTTCGGTCCAGATGAGGGTTGGACTTCACTTAGCTAGAACTCAGTTTCCCCTTTCAGTCATGCTTTGTATGCTACTCAGGTCTCATGGAGGTATATCAGAGGTGGCTGACGCGCATTGGTCCTCGAAGCAATTGCATTGTTGTCAGGAGTGCTCATATATAAGCAGTGACTCTGACATCCCTCCATGAGAGGGCTCTTATAGAGGTACTGCCAGCACATGATCAGTGGATTAAAGCCAATAAATAATCATGGCAGCGAGATACGGGAACGGCAGCATGTAAACAAAATTGGAACATTTCCTGCTGCAGATGAACACCAAAAAGCATTCCTCAAGTGTTGCATCTGCCATTTTCATTTACCACAGAGCCAACAGCACATTGCAGCATATGTGTCCTGATGGATTTCTTAATCTTCAGCAATAGGAGTACAGTCACATGATGGTATGGCCTGCAATATATCTTGCTAAATCACATTAGGGAAGCTGATCTTCACTCTCCCTGTAGACCTCTACATTTAGTGAACGGTTTTTTCAGCACATCTGTGTTCGCCTCAAGGCTATTGTCCCATCCCCTCAGAAAAACATCCTCCTGATTGCTTCGATCCGTGACCCTCAGCTTGCTCACCTTGTGCTTCTGTCTTATTACCGTGGGTGTGTTTAGGAAATAATGACTCTGATTGAGAGGGCTGAGCTAAGTAGTATCTCCTGGCCTCTCATTAGGAGAGTAAAATAGCTACTTAGTCAAGTAGAAGAATTTCATTCACTGGCAGCTGACTGTATTTCATTGCCCCGTGTGGTGATTGCATTCTCATTTTGCTAACTGCTCCCCATTGGCTGTAGGGGTCCACTGGGTTTAACCTCCCTTTTATCCATCTGATCCCCTGAGCCTTTGAATCCTAATGGTTGCAGGTGAATTATTGTTAGATGTGTTATGTGCCTTGTGTGTATTTTTCCATCACATTTAACTTAGAAAATGTTGAATGATGATCGCTCTGATTGCAAATTATTTTTTTTAAATGTATTAACTTTCCCCATTTCCTTGTCAGTCAGTCTGCTACTGTATTTCAATTTCTCTCGGTAAATACTATCAAAGGGTGCAGAAGAAGCAAACTAAAAAATAATGATAGAAACCTTTCATATTTCTGCACTTGCAAAGTGCGAAGGTCCGCAAAGGTTGCATGGTCAGTGTACCCAGCCTGTAACTCTGACTATACTTATAACCACTGTTTATTTGCCATGCACAGATTTTGTAGAAAACAAGAATTTAAAAAAACATTTGGCATGGGCCATAAACAATTCTTTGTAATTGACTGTAATCTTGGGTTTTATAGAATAGTCCTGTATGACATTTCTGTCTGGAAATCTGTTAATCTGCTGAGGATTTATCATAAAAATGTCCCACTGCAAGAAATCAAATATCCAGTTCTTAACATCTTGAAATGAAACACGTCCAGAGTCGAACCTGGACAGTAAATGGACTTGACTGAAATGTGTAACAGTGTGTTCTCAGCCAGTAATGATGGGAAATGTCATCTATGTGACCCGATGGTAGTAAACTGTACCCTACCAGTCAGACACAAATACATTTCATGAAGAGGAGTGATCTTCTCTCAGTGATCTTGTTCAGTTTTACAGTAGTAAATACTTTCATTACTAAATATTTGACCAATTGCAGAATTGATCACACAGTAAACTAACAATTGGCCTCAAGAAGATGAGATCAAAAGGCATGATTTCAGAAGAATCTGTAAGCTTTGTCACTTAAAACAGATTTTTATTTCCAACAACCACGTGAGTCTGGAGGTGGACTGAAGGCCTAACAGGAGTGACATACGTATACTGTAGTAGGAGAGAAGAAAACATACATTTGTCATTTTGCTAACCATTACTATTTTATGGAACTGAGACACACATCCACAGAAAGCAAGGATGTCATTGCCTCATCCTGGTGATGAGGATCCTCAGGCAGTGCTGACTGACGGGCTGGGTCAGTCTCACTGATTAACCGGCAACATGTCAGTCACGGCTGCGGAGAAACACACTGACGGATTGCGGTCGACACTGTGTGGATGGAGGAGTGGCCCTCAGGCAAAGAGCTGCGCTTGTGTCGCCCCTCTGGGGAGTTAGACTCCAGGTGCTAGCAAGCAGGTCAGCTCCTTCCTCCTCCCAGTTTGCACCTCACTACAAGGGCATTTTAATAGTGGCTGGGACAACAGTGAGAACCATGGGGCTGCAGCTATGATAGAGGAAAACGAGGGAAGAGGACACTGGAGGATGGGTAAGGTTTCCAGTTTAGACTGGGTAATGTAACAGTTTTGACCCATTATTTTTTTAATTCCCACAAACAATTAGAACCAAATACAAGTTGCTGCTAAAACAAATTCAATACAGTTAGATGTATATGTATATTTTAGGCTCCATTCTGCCTCCAAAATAGCATTTAGCCATACCAGAAAAGTCAACCTGCTAGTGGTGCCAGAGTGAGTCAGTGGAAAGATTCTTTGAATTTGTGTGACAGACTTCATTATCATCAGCCCAATCTCTGGACCAAAGTGATGGTGGACTAACAGCCAGTACATGGCCTGCATACATAAAAAAGCGGCCGGCAAGGTTCAAAACACAAGAAAGGCAATCCAAACAAATCTATCGAGGAAGAGGCAAGAATCAAAAACTGGCAAGGTCCAGGAAAACAAAACACAGACCCAGAAGAATAACTGAACCCAGAGAAAAGGCTGAAATGCCAAACACACAAGTAATTTGTGTGGAGTGAGGGGAACACACACACACCTCATAGACAAGAGGGGGAAGGATAACAAGGGACAGGTGAAACCAGTCCGGGTGTGGCACACGATCAAACCGCCAGGAAAACACACAAAACAGGCAGGAAGTTATCTGTGAGGGGAGAGGTGAAAAACAAAATTAAAAAAAATAAATAACCCAGGGAACATTAGGGGATGTGACAGTTTCTAGATTGTAGCTGTAGAGTGTTTGAAGAAACCAATGAATGGCACAGCCTTTAAAAGGGGCATTTTGCTGCCTTACTCGTAGAAATTATCCTTAATTAGGGGTGTTGTAAATGCATCACGGGTGAAATCTGTCCCCATCAAAAGTTTGCCTCTCGCTGTGTACTGCTCCTAAGTAGCTTTGCTGTTGGACAGCTGCGGTGCCTCATTAGCTGAGAAGAAGCATGGCTTTGTGTCAGCAGTGCACAGCGTGAGCAGGGAGGTAACAGGTAACATCATGTCTTCATTCCTGAAAATCATTCTTAATGTCGTGTTCTCAAATTTAACTCCTCTGGTTTGCACCACATTAATTAATTAATTAATTAATTAATTATTAAACACATTACTTTGGATACCAGTCACCATCTGCCACCAAACACTGGATTATTTTGTGGGACAACATGTGCAATTTACACAGCCACTCTTGTTAGTTCAACTGTCAGAGTTGTGCTCTGCATTATAACTGAGGTGGATCGTTGAGGAAACATATTTATAATGATCTTATTAAACCTGACTTTGTCACTGAGCCAAAACTGGCCAAAAAAACATCTAGGGCTATTTATTCATTGAATCACAGTGAATGCAATAAGTTTTCAAATAAAAAAATTGCAGATGCCCTTTACCATGAAATGCACCTCTTTCATCATTTGCTTTGAAAAGACCCAAGAAAATGTGCATAGCCTAGCTGTAACTGTAGCTGAGCTATTTAGAGCACCCAAAGTCGTGAAAGATATTTTTTATTTGTCTTATCACCATTTCATTTTATTTATTTGAAAAATTTTCATTCAAACAAAAATAATAATAATAATGATCCCAAAACCTGAAAGAGTGAGGTAGATTTCAAAAGAGTCCAACTGAAAAATGAAACGCGTCCCCCAAAACACACTGCACTGCTACACAAACTGCCCTGTAGCTGTCGCTGGCTTGCTCTCTTCACTTTTTTTTAGTCTAATAAATACACAAATTAACAACTCTGTTTAATACCACAATCACATCAACCCTAGTAATAGCCATCACAAGTCCAAAAAGGCTGTCCAGCTCAGTAGTTACTGCTCACTGTTGTGGGTGTGTGCTTTGTGCTAGCGTTACGGAATAAGTCTGTTGCTGCCACAGGTGCTTCACATTTGGCGATCAGAACTACGTGTATGGGTTTCCATGTTGTAGATGTCAGAGATAAGGCTGTTTGATGAATCTGTTAAAGCAGCTGTCTTACTACACAAACTCATCAAACCTGAGGACTCAAGCCAAGTGAGACAGCAGAGGCGCCAGAAGGGGAGCAACCTCAATTGAACACCCTCAACCTACTGCCTGCTTAACACTGCACTCATCCTCAAGCCTCTCGCCAGAAAGCTTGTAAAAATGCCCCCACCAAGAAGATGGCTAGAGTCATGTGTAAGGATATCTGGCCCATTGGTATTAGAGCCATAATACAAAAGTCTGAGTCCATAGTCCCTGCCTTCGCTACCTCTTGATCAGTCAACAACATTGATGGTACCTGGGCTTCAAGCAGCTGAAGCTAGAGTCGGAAGGGATGAGTTGAAGCCAAACTACATGATCCTCAACAGGAGATGAGGGGAGGCTGCAATGTTAACATGAAGAGTGTGAGAGCTAGCGCTATTTTATATACACGACTCAAATATTGGGTTAGACATGCAGTAGCTCTGACCAACTGCCGGCGATTAAGAAGCCGTTATGTCTTCTTATTAAAGAGACCAATCACGACATGTTCCTGTAGCATCTCTTCTCTGTGCTGTAGTACAGACTGAGTCTTCGCCAGCCAGGCTCCCAGCCCAGCCACAGATGTATTATGAGGATTACCGTGTTTGTGTTTATTCAGCCATACAACACAAACACAGCATGTAGGTTGTAAAGATATTCCCTATGGTGTCTCCTGTGATAAAAGCAGCTTTCATGCTCAGTGTCAGATAAATACACTCTTGAACGGGGAATCACTATAAAAACAAGTCGCCACTTCACAGGTGCACTGTTTGTTGCCGGTTTTCACAGTTCGTAATAATTACCGGGATCACAGTCAGTTTGAAATAAGAAAGCCACGATGCATGCCAATGCTGTATATTAAGGAAATGTAATGTGACAGTCGCAGATATTCTGGCAAAACTGCCACTGTCAAGAAAATGTCTCCTCACTTCCTGTGTTTTTCTCATCTAACCTGTGTTGTTTGGTTCCAGTGCTGTTGGTGAGGCAGAATGGTCAATGAGTTTACAACACCTGGAGAAGGACATGCTATTTGGTGAGAGTGTGCATCTTTGTCTTGTGCCTGTTCTATAACATATGCATGTTTTCATTGTTGGTGTGTAGCAGTCCCCCTGTGTAAGACTTGCTGTCTTTCTTTGTTCTGGACTGATTGCAGTGGATTCAGATCCCCTGTGCGCAGGGTCGGGAAACTGACTCCTAATAAATGAGTGGAAGCAGCTTGGTGCGTTCCCCTCTCAGCCAATCAGGGTGTGACGACGCCCTTTAGTGAAGGCTTAAGAGAGATTGGGAATGGGACCTGAGTTGGAGTCTCACTCTGAATCTGTCCCAGACTCGCTGCAAACCTCATCCCATTGAGTTGCCAGCCAGAAACTCTGCCCTACTGAGATTTACCGGTTATATACACCATAGTGTGACTGGCGGAGTCAGATATATTCTTCTTACGACTGCATGGTGCACCATATTGTGATATCTGTACTGTGACAGTTTGGGATGAATACATCTATTTTTTTTAACCACTAGTAAGCATGTATATGCATTTGCCACTCTGTCTACTTTTTTACTCATCACTATACAACACAGGGTTGCATAACGAAATTAAGGTTCTTAATGCTACAAATATTAAGTAGCATTGATGAATAATTTTTTGACGAAATTAAGGTTCTCATGCTACACAAACACTGAACATACAGTATATACCAGTGGCAAATCTTCAAGGTATTCAGAGAAGGCCCTGAAATCCTCAGATGAAAAAGAAACGTATCTTATTAATTTTATAAATAAAATAAAATTACGCTGACTTGTTTCTGTAGTTTTCTGTCCATACACTTGCGCATTTGAGTGGTTTTCTGTTGGAAAAAAATTCAACCAATCAGATATTTTTCTACGGTGTCTCTGGGCAGAATGTCCTCCATCCAGGGGATTCTGTTTCCTTTATAGAATGCCCTGACCATTAAACTTAATGAGAGTGTACATTTGGATTGACAATTTGATCAACCAATCATATTTGGATTTATAGCCAATGGGCGTATTCTTGTTTTCATTTCATATTCTGATTGATAGCCGACGTTGAAAATTAAGGCCCAGTTCTGATAGGCACAGTTCGCCACTGGTATATACAGTTATTTATATACATCTACTCAAGGAAAAGGAACTGTAATGGCTCCCAAATTCTCGCAACCTATCTGCCAAGTCGCAATGTTACAAATGTTACATAATATCTCATTTTTTTCCTATGATAGCGGCTCTCGCAATCTGATATTCACTCCTAGCAAATAACCCTATAAAAGTTTAATCAGGCTTTATGTTTAGGCAACTAAAAGCACTGGATTAACTTTAGGGATGATCACGGAGTACTAAAAGTGAGTTAAAGAATAAGACACAACATGTCTACTCATTAATATTTAACAGAAAAACACCGTCTAACCGTAGCCAAAGTGCTCATGTTGCCTGAGGCCTGCTGCATGGTTCTTGTATTGGCCTCTGCAAACCTATGGGACTGTGGGGCCCAGTTGCTTTCTTTTAGGACCTTTTGCAAAACACACTGGCAATCAGATAACCAACATATTTTAAAAAAGACCAGAGGAAGAAAAAGTTGCCACATTGAGCCACTGTGAAAGTTTGGGAGCCTGGGACCTGTAGTGTGTAATCTACAAAGAAACACAAAGTAAGCCTTCTTAGACCGGCTACGACCATGTTCATCCGCAATCTGCGTGAAAAGGCCCGACTCTGTTTCATATCTGTACCTGAGTTTCTCCCGATTGAACCAAAGTGAATCTGGTTCAAGGGCACTTTGTGAGTGCTGTTGATGAAAGAGATGAGAGCTTTTTTTCATTCACTTCCCTCACACAGGTTTTCCCAGTCAGTCTAGTTCAACTTATCAACCCTCCAGCCATGAAGTCATTAGCCCAGTTGTCTACCTTTTGTTGTGGCAATTGTAAATCAGTCACTTGTCTAGTGCAGATGAGAATTGGTCAAACACCAAGCTCCGACACAATATTTCTTCTAGACGTTCTTTAGAGAAGAGTCTCTAAGTCTCTAGACTCTTTAGCAAGAGTCACACACCAGCGGAGCACAGATGTTGACTGAGGAGAGGCAGTCTTTTCTCAGCTTTTATAATAATTAGGAACGATACATTCAATTTGTGACAGTCACAAGAATACATGTGATCTCTTTCAAAACACTTTTCCAATCATCTCCACCTCAATCTCATAATACACATACACTTCTCATACACTTCAAACATTGTTGTGTGTCATACCTCAACCTAAGATCAAAACACTTAAACACTGAAGAGACTTCACCAGCCCCCTTCAGGATGACCGCCTTACCTAAGTTCCTTTATGTGAATTTTCACAGCACATTAGCCCACATACAATACATCCATTCACACCCTGCCACCACGTAGGTATCTTAAGACAGAACTCCTGTTGGACGCACACCAACAATAAGATTTGACTTTATCTTAGATAATAATGTTGTATCTATTATTAAGTTTCATATGTAAACACAATATATCGCGCCAGGATTTCGGGCCAGTTGCGCCTGGTCGCGCACCACTCTTTTTTTTCAGTGACACGCGACAAACCGGAAACAGGAAGATGAACGAGTTTGAGGGCAAGCTTTCCGAGCAAGTGCGTCTCTACAGGTATCTGTACGATCCTTCAGTGAAGGAACACAGGGATGCCAGAAGGTTGGAAAGGAGGAGGCCATATGCTGCAAAATGTGGAAGAACCTCCGCGATTTTTTATCTTATCTTATTGTTAAGTGTTATCTTAACCCTTTGCTAATAAACCGTGGTTTTACGTAAGTGCTGTCTGCTATTGTTGTGGTCAAAGACGAGTGAAATTACGTGGCTGAAAAACTAGCGTGACATAATGCTCAAAGCAGCATTAAGTTATAAAAACAGATAAGTTATTAAGATAGATACTTACAAACATACACTCTGGAATGTTGATGGCTGACCCAGGTAGAGGTGCAAATGTGTGCCAGTGGTGTAGAATAATAGACAGCCAGGTGCACATGAGGACACTATTCATATGATAACTGCTGCCATACACTCTGGAATGTTGATGGCTCATCCAGTGACTGCTGCTGCTGCAAGTTCTTCCATTGTTTACCTTTTTATTCTTCTTCTAGTGCGTAGAAATAGCAAAGTCGGTAGCCTTTCCTCAGTTGCGGCACCTCTGTTCAGGAGAAGACTGCAACTAGTGCCGCGACCACCACACGCAAGTATATATAGTTACGGCACTCCCGTGACGTCACGTTGTCGTGCAACAGGTCAAGAGCGGCGAGTATACTGGAGCCTTTAAGCCTTGTGTTTAAAAAATAGAATTAAACATATATCAAGCAGGGGTCCTTACTTGTCCAGCAGAAAAGCGACCAACTCTGCATCGCTCTTGAGTCTTTACAAATCCTGCAGCTCCCTCCACCTCTGAAATGACGCTCTGATATTTATACTAGTTTTCTTTCTGGCACGGTCCAATTCTTTCTTTTTACACTGCATTTCTTCGTCAGTCTTCTTAATCCTTCTGCAGAAGGTGGGGCATTTTTCTGTTCTGTTGCCTCTCCACCATTGTTTAGAGTTTGAGTTTGAGCTTGTGCCTATCTGACCAGGTCAGAGCAGGCGCTGCGCGGGGGAGGGGGGCTGCTAGCAGCATATGCACGAGCATGATTGACACTTCTCAGACACTCCCCTTGGCTCTGATTGGTTGTGTTGATTCGGGAGCGGTGGATTCCTGCAAATCAAATTACAGCCACTGTGTGGACCCACAGACAGTGGATTTTTTTACAATTGCTCTGTATTTTATTCTACTGTCAGATCATAATGACAACTTTAGCAAATACAACAAAAAATTAGTTACAGACTACAATTTTAAAAGGAAATGATGTGATTGCCTATAAGCAAGGATTTTAATGTCTACAAAATGTATACATCTTTTCATGTTCTTAGTTTTATGAAACCAAAAAATATTTGATATATATAAAAAATCTAATCTGTATGTTGCACCTGCAAAAAAAATTTTTTTTTGTGATCAAATGTTTTTATTTTGTAAAACACACAGGATTGAAGACTATATCTGTCAATTTACACAAAGTATGCCAAGAACATAAGAACGTGTCCCAGCAAAAACATTAAAGGGAGAGAGGGGGAGGGAGGCTGGCATCACAATATTATCATCGTTGTTAAATGGTTGAGGAAGACAAGTAATACCACACAAATGCAAAAATCAGAGAACAAAACAATAGACCATAACAGAAAAAAGAAAGAGACAAATCAAACAAGCAAACTAAAAAGCAAGCAAAACAAAAACAGGAAAGAATGTTACCAAAGTACAAATATATAACATAAGGGATCAGGCATGTGCAGACAGAATTTGGGGTTTAGGGAAAGCCTAGCATTTGTTTTAAAGAATCAGCAATATTGGCCCAAACGACCAGAGTCTTTCCTGATGCTCCATTAATGCGAGCGGTGGAGAGCTCCATGTGTATGACATCCAAGAAAGAGAGAGTCCAAGTGCGAATGGATAGATCATGGGGAGGTTTCCAGCGTGTGGCAATCATTCTCTTTGCGGCTGTAAGTCCAGCATATACAGCGCGCTTTAAAGTCTTAGAGATATGTAGGGTGGACAGGTCGTTCAAAATCAAAACACTTAAAGAAACAGGGATAGTATCACTGATCAGAATGGACAGGTGTGATGCAATGTGTTTCCAGAACTGACTCACAGGAGAGCAATCCCAGAACATATGAAGATAAGTACCCTGGGTTTGTAACGGACAGAAGGTACATAAAGGACTGTTAATTACTTTCATGTGATGCAATTTCACTGGAGTGAGATAAGTTCTATGGATGAAATTAAAATGAATCTGCTGGTGATCTGGGTTGC
>OMLP01035793.1:0-13179 GCA_900302685.1 Spondyliosoma cantharus | reverse complement strand
TGGCTCGCCCGACATTCTCTTCAACTTCTGTCTTTTCCTCTCCCTCCATCTTTCTCAAGCCTCCTTATTCTCTACACTCTTTCTCTCTGCCTTCTTCCTCCTGCTAATATCCCCTTGCTACTTGAATATTTTCCCACATCCCTGGCAGATTCTCTTTGATGTATAAATAATCAAGCTAAATTATGTGCAGCGATGAGGCTCCATGCTCTGCTGTTCTTATTATACAAAGTAATTTCTACCTAAGAGGGTCAGATTTCCTGACAAATCCCTAATTACCACATTGCAATAGAAGTGGAATCTATTTGTGCATAAATCAACTGCTGTCCCCCAAGTGGCGAGTGCCTAATATCATGCAGCACTCAATTCAGCCCCACTCACTGAACTCTGTAATTAGATAATACTTTTGATGATGGTACATTTGAAATCTTAATCTATTTAATGTATAATGACAGGCACTCCCTCTCCCCTGTGTAAAAACATCATTATGTTTGATGAGCTTTATGCTCCTTCATACCAGCGTAAAGTTCTGTCCAAATACACATAGAAATTATCGATATATTTCTTCTCAACAAGCTAGTTTCCTGTGCAGAAGCTGCAGCTGCAGGTAAATGTGAAAGGTCATTTAATATAGTGAAGGCCTAATTTTGATCCTCTGTAATAGCTTTCTCAGTGTAATTATGCCGCTCTAAAGGCCCCTTTTGTTTGGGCTCAGACATCTGCCTTTGGTTTGTTTGACAAGTACAATCTCAGGCTGATTTTAGCAATGTGGATGAGAGTTCATAATTACTGTTGACTCAAAGGAAGATGACCCTGCCACTCTGTGGGGTCCATAATAGATCAGAGACCAGATGTCTATTTAGCTTCCTACAGAACAGAATACAGTTTTGCTGTAAATGGGACCGGATTGCTACAGATCCAGTTACTCTACTCAACTTTTCTGTTTGCTTTACTGTCAGATTTCAGTCAGACTGTTAAGGGTGATGAATGCCTGTGAGGAGCAGCAGCAGCAGTTTTTTTATTTGCATGATGAGCTGACAGAGAAGAGGTTTTTGCTTGATTTGGCCTGCCCTCTACTGTTTTTATAATGCTACTGCAGTTCCAGCCCTGCCGTAGACAGGTACCTGATCTGAATCTGTTTTCAGCTATCAAAAGGAGCACAAGCACCACAACTTTTCCTCCAGTTTAATTACAATACTTGAAATAGTTGATACATTTTTGTCTTTGTGAAATTACTAAATGTTTCTGAAGAATAGAAATAGAAATATAACTTTCTCCACGCATTTTGGAAATATTTGTCACTTCCTTCTCTGAACTGTATATTTATGAATTAAGCTGAAAGTGCTGACTAGTTTTTTTAAAAAGAAAGGGTGGAAAATCCATGTGCAGCTCTAGAAAACTGCGTTGCCTCATCTCAAGTGCGATTGTGAATGGTGCCATTTTGCAGGCGGCTCTTCTCTTTGTTGTCAGTTTGCCACTACGAATAAACTCTCAACCTGTGGCAAACACTGAATACTGTTTTTAGTGCTCCCCTGATAATGACTGTTAAAGGCTGTGCAAAGTTCAGATCCAACTAATGAAGGATTGAGCAAAACTGTTGTTTTAATAATGTGGTGTAATGTGTTGGCATAGACTTGCAGAATTGTTATTGTTTCAAGATTCTTCTGTTTGAAGAAAACAGAGATCGACTTGAGTCAATTTTATTTATTAGTTTAGGCCAAAATCACAATCACATTGCCTCAGTGGCCTTTGCAGTCTGTATGGTGAATGATATCCTCTGTCCTTAGACAGGAAAGACTTCCCAAAAAAATATTAAGTCACACCAAAGTCTCACTGAAATTAATGAGAAAGCCTGTCTTTTAGCTGAGCTGCTATTACACAAATATCCTAAGAACTCTTGCACCCCCTCTTTCTCTAGTTAACCTTCCCCAAAGCAAAACTGCTGCTGTTGTCCAGTAACCAGGAGGAACTCAATGACTGGTACCAAAGCCTGAGCTCAGCTATCAGGTATGTACCTTCTACACACACACACGCACACACAAGTACATGGTTCTTTATCCGTGCTTGTGAGCACCTTCATTACCTAAACCATCACAACTATCTGTCTAACCCCAACCGTTACCATAGACAGAACCTCAGTACCGATGCTTAACCCTTAATCAGCCATTTGAAAGTCTATCCAAAACGGGGGTCTCAGACTCAAATTAGCTTGATGCCACTACTGGTATTGTCATCTTGAAGGAGGGCCACTTCAGCGTTCAACTCCTTCAAGGAAGCACAATATTTATAAAAATTACATTTCTATTTCCATCATTAACATAATAATACAGAAATGCAAACAGCAGTTTGTATACATTTTTATATGACTAGTTTTTAACTGCCAGTACAAATCTTGTTTTCCTACTATTAAAAAACTTATTGAATCCTTGCACTGAACAACAAAACTACTTCATGTCAGACACCTGAAGCAGAGATGGATACTTGAGTTTGGAACTTGGACTTAAGCCGCACTTACGTCGCACTCAGCGACTTGAGACTGACTCAGACTCAAGATTTGGGACTCAACAATCTTTATTTTCTTATTTTTGGCACATCATAATTAAAAAATATCTGCCAAGCTGAATGTCATTCCCTCATGTGTAAACTTACACACCTGGACTTCAGATAATTTGGCAGCAATAGTGTTTTGTATTCATCTACTGTAGCTGTATATTAATATTGCAAAGCAAAATAGTTTTTCATTTTCCATTGTGTGTGGGTTTTTTTTTTCATATTGCATTGCAGTAGCCTGTATATGGTGATCATATACCAAACAACTAATCAGTGATGATAATACTCTATGCTAACAGATAAAGGAGTGATGATAGTACAGTACATGCTTTGAATTTCTTAGATATAAATATGCAGTGTTCTAAACAGATCGGATGGCATGCAGCAGATGATAGAACGCTCATTACAACCGTAAGAGACTTGAGACTTGACTTGGACTTGCAAGAAATGACTTGTGAGCATCTCTGACTGGCAGCACCACTTCAGTTACAAACTGCTGGAGGTGTCTGCTTTGTGCAGCAGCAGGACAGCACAGAGTAACAGGATAAAGATTATTGAGACTTCAGCAAAAACATGTCCCACAAATAAAAATGCTAATTCCTTTAAAAATCACAGATCATATGTTGGTCTTTTGCACAAGAGTGACATTACATATTTTTGTTTATAATTTTACAATTTATATGATTATTCTATATATCAGCCCAGCACCCACAAAATCAGTTGTCCAAAAATAGAAGTTAACATTTAAATTAGATGAAACAGTGTAAAAAAAAAAATCATGTAAAATGTATAGTACATATATTTCAGAAGAAAGAGTAGAATGTAAAACATCTTTAAAACTAAAATCAATTGAATTTCCAACTAAATCTGTTCTTATTTTGTGGTAAGTCAAAATGTGTCTCTAATTTTTGTCAGATATTTATGAAAAAGTAGACACACATTTATAATTTTTTTTTGGTCGTGACTTTATCTAGTTTGTTCACTCCTTAGGTCTGATTCTGAGTAAAGTATTCAAACCCAAGTTGCAATATATTGTCACTTTACTTCTGTTTGTATTCAGGCATTTCAAATCCTCAGTGCTGATACAGCTGGACATTAGATTTTGTCAAATGTACAGGCTGAAATTGTGTGTTTGTTGGGTACTATTTTCAGTGACAGATCAGTCCACATTTGGTAGTCTAGTGAGTACAGTGTAACAGCATGGTTCATTGATGTCTTTTCAATAGTTTGGGACAAATTCAAGCTCTATGGCACGGAGGTCAAAGATTTATTTGACTGTGGATACACAATAGTTAGTTAGTAGAATCAAGTCATTTTTTGCTTTCAGTCTTTATATGTTTTTGTTGACAAGAAGAAAAAATATTCAAAATGTATTCTGTGGGCTTGAGCAGCACAAGACATGACTGAGGATTGCTTCTGAGGTCTACTGATTCATCAGTTATGATTTTGAAATAATGTGTGACTCATGTCATTTGAGTGTGCAACTTCATCGTTTTTTTGATTATTTGAATAATGGATATGTTGTCCTCCCGTTTCTCATTATCTGATAAAAAGCATGTAGCTCAGATCTTCACCTGTATTCAATAAAATAATCAAGTTAATAAAAAATAATCAATTCTGGAATCAGTATGATGTGTGTAAGTAGGGAATTACTCTCAGTAAAACTGATACCGTAGCTCACGCCTGTCTGTCTCTCAGACAGCCTTTTAGCATTGATCAACCAGACCTGAGTAACTCAGACTGCCTGTCTCCCCAGAGGAGGTCCAGGTCAGTCCAGCTATGTGGAGGGGCCAGTTATGTTGAGGGCCCCAACCCCAGCGTGCCCGGCTAGGCTAATTAGTTTATCACTTTGTCAGAGAGGAGAAAGGGGAGGCTGTCAAAGAGCTCAGACCACCCAGCAGATAGAGGCTGAGCCTTCAGGCTGACGGTTCTAAACTCCAGGGAGTGTAATTAGCTGTGGTGGATGACCGAGGAGAGGACAGACTGGGAGGAGCAGAGGTCAGCAGTGCTCACACCACGGGGAAGGAGTGCAGGGTTGAGGGATGTGTGTCTGTATGTGTGTCTACACGCACTTAAATTATTGATTTAACAAAGACTACACACTGCCTGGGCTGACATCTCTGAATCTATCAGAGGTTGCTCTCAGTGATTATTAAAAAATGTATTGTTTTCTGTGGTTTAGTCACGTCATATTGGTGGCCATGTGTCAATGCTTTCATTGTTTTGGATGGCAAAATACCCACTTTTCTCACAAATACAGCCAGTGAACACACAGACAAGAGTAAAAACTAGTTGTTACACTTAATCATAATTGTAGTTTTTTTTCTGAGTATGTCCTTTTGTATAAAAAGACATTCACATATACACACACACACACACACACACACACAAACACACAAAAGAAGCCTCCTAGCCAAGGGACTTAATTAGTGTGTAGATCAATGCTTGATGACAATAAGTGAACGGTGAGGTTGGCTGAGGCCTGACCACCAGGGACGTAGTTAAGGTTAAAGACATTTTAACTCTTACTTACTTTTTCATCAGCAGAGCTGTCCACCTTCTGAAGCTGAGTTCATAAGAGGCATTTCTAGTTTTCATATAGTATGTAGGGTTTCACATAATTTCTAACTCTGTGTATGTGTATCATGTTATCACAAACAAAACTTTGTGGTCCATATTAAAGCCACTAATAATACATCATGTGTTCTTATTTTTTTAGTTATCTTTTGTAAAATAAAAAAGAAGTGATACAGTCCCTATAGGCCTCAGCTCGGTTGTGGTAATCATGAGGGTTTTTTTAAATAAATTTTAATGGGAAAACTTTTTTCTTTTTGATGAGATTTGGTTTACATTATATACTGGTTCACAGTTCATGGCACTGAATATTAAATTACATTAATGATCATTATACATACTACATATGCTATAGTGTATAATGTACGTCGATATTGGAGGGTTGCGGCTGACCCCGTGCAAGAGGCGAGGTACATTTATATTTAGTTATGTTCTATTTACATATGTGTAACATAAAAACGTGTTCATTCCAAGTGAATGCAGCAAAGCTTGACCAAAACGTAATTGGATTTTAGAGATGAGTGTGCTATGAAACAAGCTATGAAAATGAAAGGTGGTCTGTGGGTGAAAACACAACGTGTAGACGTGTGCCAGTTCACTGCGTTATTTCTGTTAGCTCAGTTTCTCTCTGCCTTTGCCAACCTTAGTGCACACCTTAGCATTCGACTAATAATAATAATAACGATAATCAATTTTAATTATATAGCACTTTACATGGCACTCAAAGACACTTTACATTAGAGCAAAATACAACACCAAAATAGTGTATGTAAACTGTTTGTGCCAGCATGTCTCTGTGGTTAGGGAATCCAAGACAATTTTCTGTCATAGATGACAACCGAAATAACCTGAATCTTGAACTTTACATAACTATAAATATTCCAACACAATTAGTTCAGTATCTGGGGGTTTGCCCCTTTGTGGCCATGATCTTCATTCTAAACTAGAGGAAGAACGTATTTTTGACTTTGAGGCTACGGACATGATCCCTTGAACTTGTAAATGTGGGTGCACAAAAACATTACAACTCCCTTTCAGAAGTTCAATATGATATCTGTGGCATTAAATATGATCATGGTCTCATTACAAACATTAGAAGCTTCATAAATTGAGGTAATTAAATTGTACAAATTAACCTAATTATTTCATCATTTCAAGTGTGTGTTGTCTTTATAGGAAGCTGCAGTCTAAGTTGGTAGTCCATCAAAGAGATGAGTTGTGCTGGAAGACCCTCCACTCAGCTGGTGACAGCCACAACACACCAAGCAGCAGCAGCAGCAGCAGCAGCAGCAGCGACCCCAGCAGGAAGAGAAACATGGTTAGTTACACACGCATGCACACACACACACACACACACACACACACACAGTGATACTTTCAAATGGCCAAACATGAAGACACTTTCATTTGTCAGTTCTAACTTTCATTTACACTTAGACCACATTTAGGTAAATATGGTAATACAGTAATCCATGAAGTTCCTTGATGTAATATATCAGATAGTCAAATATGAGGTACTGAATTTACAATGTTTTTTAACATAATTCATTGCCTGTTGGCAAAAAATATTTGTCCTTAATGTGCAACCCTAATGATGTCCTGACTGAAATTGAAGGTTGTTTCTATAACAGTTAACTTGGCACTAATCAACCTCTTTATGTGCGCAGTGGATCAAATGACTGTGTAAAGTGAACATCTTGTCCATAGTGATTAAATCACAGAGATTCTTGCTAACTATGAAGTTCCCCTCAGCTCTACTGAGCTTTTTAGGCTCCTTCGGCTCATTGCTTTGGTTTTATGGCACTTGGTAGCCAGACAATTTTCTTAGTTGAACAAACCAGAGCATAAAGAGGGTTGACCATTCCCCTTACATTCATCAGGTAGAAACAAATGTGACTCCAAATGAAACAGTGATGTTGCTCTTTGTCTGCTTGATGTGCCCTTCCTACTGGCTTAAGTTGTGTTGGAAAAAAAGGTGTCATGTATAACCATGCAGCAGTTAGCATTTAGCCACATTTCACTTATGAAAGTTGTTAGTTTCTTTCATTGGTGTTGCCAGTCCACTGTCAAATAAATATACATGAATTACTCCCACCCAGCTTTGATGCCGCAGATTAATTTTTTAGTTTTAAACTCTCAATAAATAAATACATTCCTGTACAGGGCTTTTTTCCTCTCTTTAGTGTGTTATTTCAATTTAAGTGTATGAAATATGATACAGATTTCATGTTCAGATTTTGTAATTATTTCATTCAAACCCTGCCCTGACACTCAGAAAGACCCTTCTTGTGCTCAGATTTGCTCTGCTTCTGTTCACACTGTGTGCTTGCACTCAGGTATATTGTTGCTTGTACAGATTTCCTGTGCTCAAGATTTTGCTCTTCTCACCACACTCAGGCTGCCCATGTGTGCTCATGAAACGTTTGCTCTCAGAAGATCTGAAGGTGAAATAAATCAGTCAGGCTCTTAAAGTGAAAGAGGGTAAAAAATAAAATGGGAAAGAGCCCCGTGCTTCTGAACTTTAATTTTGATGCTTGCTTATTCAGTCCTATTTATTTATAACAATATAATCTGCCTCTCTGTTCAGGTGAGCACTGAGACCAATGAGCATGCTCAGACCCCAGAGGAGTGGGAGGCCAGTGCCCCCAAGAAGATGAAGGAGTCCAAGAACCCGGACCAGAGGTGGGGTAATTTTTGCTGGTTTATTGGTCTTTATTGTGTCTTTTAAGTGATGATGCACATATGTTAAGTACTGGTCAACAGAGTGGCAGTAAGAGAGGGCTGATTTTATACAGATCAGATCGAATTTTGAATTTGATTTGTCCAATTTGTGTGCCCTGGAAGTAATTTATTATGGCTTTATTGACTCACACAGTAGGTCTGGCTCATAAACTGCTCTGTTTACAGCAGATTATGAGCTGTAGCTCTGTGGGTAAATACACCAATCTCTTAGGCCCTTCTCCTGGTCTTCTCTGCTCCTCTCAGGGTCATTCATCCTCTGCAGCTGCTCTGCGCTACACCTGCAGAGAAGAGTTTTTCAGCACTTATTCCAAAGAAAACATTCATTTGTGTGAAATAAATTAATGTAATTAAATGGGAATGTAACAGTGATTAGAAAAGCATTAAAATAGTGAAGAAACCTGACAGATTAGCTATGATGATCAAAACCATTCAAACCATCTCCAGAGTAGGTCGTGCTTTGGCCCTACTCTGAAGGTGGTTCATCCCCAGCACGGCACGCTTCGACTCAGCATGGCCAAACGTCCTAATGGAAAAGCCGCACTGGACTACCAGCAAGTTTCATTACATCATGTGTTTTGCTTATTGTTGCTTCAGTTGTGCAAAAATGATAGATGTGCAGAGTTTGACCCCTAGAAGATTGTTTTCACATTCATCTGCTTAAGAAAGAAGATTTCTATGTGACCTGTTTTATTACAGCTAGTTTGGTTGGACAAATGTTATGTGGAAACTGAGCCTTCAACAGACACACTGAGAGTCATATTGTTTCCAGCAGTTAAACCTTTGAGATTAACGGTATTTGCACATTTATCGATAGTAGTTTTTTCATTGAAGGAACAGTAGTGGGGGACATTTCAAGAGTATCAGATTCAGTACTTGAACTTTTTGTTGAAAAACCAAACCAACACTAGTTATTAGCTTGGGAGGGGATCTTTTAAGACTTTGAAGTCTGTCTAGCAGCAGCAGATATACACAGCTTGGACATATTTCAGAGTGATGGCTATTGACTGTTGAACAGTAATATGGCATGTTTCTAATCTGATATGGTTTGAAATATTTTTTCTGTGTACAGATGTGCAGAAGCCACCACCTCCAGCTGTGTTATCCTCTAATGGGACTTCTTCAGACTTCACTCTGGATGATGGTGAATCTTGCATGGTCTCTCTGCTCTGAGATTGTCACTTCAGACTGAGTTTTGTCTTCTGGTTTTGCCAAACGTGACACTCATGTGACTATACATATGTGCTTTTAACAATTTATTTTCATTGTGCTTTTTTACATATCAACATGAATATAGGTTTGAATTATTACTAACAGCAGCTTCTGCTCATCCTGTGCAATATAAACTATCTCGATCTGCTGCTTAAAAGACCAAATATATATTTGTGTGTGTTCAGCTGTGAACAGTACGTTACTGCTGCTGGTGTCCAGAAAAAATTCATCTACTTCCAATGATCCACATCCACTGCAATTCAAGTAACTCTTGCTTACGAGCTTACATGTGGAAGTCCTCCTCCCAGTTTGTATCTGTTTGCACCACTCCACCAGTCAGTCACCATTTTATACTCCATTTATAAGAGAGAGAGTTTAGAAAGAATAAAAAAAATCATTTTGGATAGGGCTTGGACGAGGTCCCACTTTTAAAGAGTAAATGTCAGAGGGGGAGCAGTGTGACACTTTCAATCACATATGATAATAAGAGCATACACACATCTGATTCTGCCCAGTCAGCTCTTTTAAAAAGGAGTTATCCTGCTCTTCTCCTGCCTTAGCTTGTCTTCGCTTTCTTCACAAGAAATCACGCTGTCATGTTAAATTTATGCCTAATGGAAATGTAGTGTCTTACAAGTTTCAGTTCTGGAAATGGCATTTCTTACAACGTGTTAGTCATGATGAAACTACAAAATGGCCAATATTAAATGAACTAACATTATGAAACGATATAATATTAAACATTATGAAATTAATTATCATGTGAACTAAAAGTAAAATAAAATAGTAGAGTAAATTCAATGTATCAGTAAGAAAAATGCTGGAATTTATTAAAAATAAATAATACATAAAAGGGTCATTTTTATATAAGATACAGCGGCTATAATTAACTGATGATTCAAATAAAACAAAACTTTGAGGTAAGAAACTTAATATTAGCTATTGGACAATTTAGTGGTTCATCCAAATTTGTTTCTATATCATATATACATATGTATACAAATCAACCAACATCAACAACAATAATAATAATAATAATAATAATAATATTTGAGACAACAGAACTCTGGTATTGGTAGATATCCAAATTCAGGTATCTATATTAGATTGGAACTGAGAAAGTGAATCAGTGCATCTCTTGTCTGCAGCTTTACTGCCTCAAATAAACATGACAAACTTGTACAATTTTTAAATGTCTGATTTGATTGATTGTTACAATTATTATTCATAGCTATAACATGTTACAAACACTGAGGGGGGAAGTGTTGTTATTATTAATTGAATAAGTGCATTTAATCAGCTGCACTGTGTTTTATGATTGACACTCTGTATTTACATAGATTTTTGTGTAGTATCTGCATCCAGGCAAGGAAACTTGGTAAACAGATATGAAGTTTTATATTCTGTATTATGTGTTTTTATTACATCATGTCCTTTATCCTTCATTAAGCCCAGAGGAGTTCAAGAAAAAGCTTATTTTATTATTCTTCCTATTCTGCATTTTTAGTTGTGAACTGTGCATGTTATTTTTAATATGTAATATTCTTCAGCTTTTTTACTATCTAAAGCTGGTTACAAATCATGGGATTAATCGAAACCTCATAATAAAACTCTAAAAGAAGTCATTGTGTATTTTTCAGCACTTGTATATACTGTGCGTAACAGTCACTTGGTGGAGACCCAAAACAGGAGTATAGAAACATTTTTTGAAATCATTTTGTATCTATAAGCGAAGACTGATTTTTCATTTCTTTTGTGTAATATTATTTTCTTTTTTTATATAGCAAAGATGTTGCCCAACAAGGAATAAAACTAAATTGTGTAAACATGAAGATGTTAAGACCAGGGAATAGGCCAAAGAGGTCAGTGTGTTTGATCCATAACAATGCAGCTCAGAAGGAACAGCAGGAAAAAGATATTGCAAATAAAATGTTTAGTGAGGTAATGTGAAACATATTGCAAGGTAACACCAAAGTAGTCCTATAAAAGTTCATGCCATGACCCTAATGGGGCCCTCTGGCATGATAATCTTAACAATGTCCAGTAGTATTAATGTGCCATTATTTTCAAATCTTGTAGTGTGAGTATGTTGGACATTAGAGAGAAGATCTGTGAAGATTTTCCTTATTTCCATGATGCAACCTGATTTAAATAATGGTTAGGATTTTATAAATCTTGCAGTGTGAGCCTGGCCTAAGATCTGTAAACACACAAAACTGGTGGAGTTGGCCTTAAAGTAGGATGTTTGAAAACTCAGGTGAAGTGGTGAAATTGTTTTATCCAGCGCCACACAGCAACAGTACACAATAGCTTCTCCACTCTGAGCAATAAAAGAAAGTGTGATTATGACTGGACTGCTATGGAGAAATTAATTATATTATATCATGTGTACTGACTGTTATACATCTTATCACAGAATATAAATCAGCAACATCCTGACATAAATAGTTTGAGTCAACTGGGGTAAAACATATGAAATGTACTTTAGAAGGTCATCAGCTACACACACATCTTGAATTAACCATACTCATTTCATCATTTCACCACACAATTGCCCAACTTCCGTGTGGGGTAACAAGTGATCATATGCCAAACTATTTAGACACTAAAAAGCATAAAGCCCATGCCAGCTTTCACGCTCCCTCTATCTCTTTTTAAAATTATATCTAGGTGTATCCAGCACAAATTACGCCCTGGCTTAAATTACTTACATTTAGTGATCTTTCATATGATCACAAATAGGGAAGGTGAGCCAAAACTACAACAGAAAGGGCCAATTGGTGCTATCAAAATCAAAGAAATAAATATAACTAAAAGAGGACTGTTCAAAATAGCAAGAGCTGACCATCTAAAAATAAACTAAATGTGAAAATAAAGCTTCACTATCTACTTTGGCTGACATAGAAACGAACTCCATAAAAATAGCACCCTTGAATCTAGTTTTTAACAGTTTTTAAAACTATACCTGGCCCAGTCCCAAGTAGTCTGAATTAAACTGCCTTCCCAAACTATTTTACATGTAACAACAATGTTTACTAACAAAACAGTAACCCCTACTACAAGTCCTGAAATTACTCTAATAGGCATAATGTGCACAATTGAAGGCACGCTGTCGAGAAGTCTGTCAGCTGCCTTGGCTGTGCAGCTGGCAGGCGGCCTTAAACCCACTTTCATCAGTGAGCTGCTGAAGGCTTGGGTTTTTGAGAAAAATAGTACATCGGTTTCATTCTCGCTGTGACAGTCTGAATAGAATGTTAGCCTTCCTTCAGCTTACTCTTGTGACCTCATGTAAACAAAGTCATGTCCATAAGACAGATATATAGATAGAAAGAGTGTTTTTCATTGCTTGGCTTAGGGAGCAGTAAGGACCTAAACTTGTTTCCTGACTGCATTCTGTAGCACAAGCCATTTTTACACAGAGAAGGCGGCACATTTGCTCCAATGTAAGGTCGGCAAATCGCAGCCTTCTCTTTGTAAACACGAGGCATAATATTACTCCTTTTCCAAAAGCCTCCTCTTGGCCTCCTCTGGGGTAGGCGTAAACATGTGACGTGACGTGAAGCACGAAGTTGGGCAGTGAACAGTGACAACGAGTTTGCCTTCAAAATAAGAGCTTTACATTGCACCCCATTGGAGTTTAGAACTGGGTTCTTAGCGGGGGGCTTTTAATTTGAAAGTAGCGACCGTTCGTAGTTTTCCGGCCGCTTTCACAGTTAGCGGACACAGCCTAACAGCTCTGCTAGCTGTCAGCTACAGCGGCTTTCCAGTTGCTCATGTCGTCGTCCGCGGATGAAGTGATGGACTGACTGCTGTGATCACCTGTTTCCTGGTTTTAAAACTCCCGGTGGTGGCCCGCACAACAGTGCACATCATCGACACCTCCGCCCATCTCATGCAGAGGCCGGCACATTTACGCCTCGTGTTTACATAGAAATGGAGGCAGAAATAAGTGTACCCTCCGAGGAGGCATATTGGCCGCGCAAAACAGGCCGCCAATATGCCTCCCTCTGTATAAACACGCCGATCGGCCGGCAAAAGGCCGGCCTATGCCAGAGACTGCCAGCCTGTGCCTACGCCGCCGGCCCCCAGAGACTGCCAGCCTGTGCC
>OMLP01035786.1:0-27017 GCA_900302685.1 Spondyliosoma cantharus | reverse complement strand
TAAATTGTTGATTGGTGGTCGTCCTGTTTGTTTTCCTGACTGGGAAAGAAAAAACATTTGTACACTTGGTGATATTTATGGGGAGGAGGGGTTACTTACTTTTCAGAACATATGTATTAAGTATGGTACACCACGTACCTCCTTTTTCTTTTACTTGCAGCTGAGATCGTCTTTAAAAGGCAGTGGTGTTCCTTTACAGGGCCCGCTTAGGCCACACCCACTTCACAAATTGTTCCACTCTGCTAGAAGCACAAGTGGTTTTGTTTCGAGACTTTATTGGTTCTTGCTGCAGCACTCTTACAGACCCCTGGCCGTAGACACAGTGTGGAGGAGAGATGTTCCAGATCTGAAGCCCGCATTTGACTGGGATAAAGTGTGGGTTAACGTGAGCCTAGCTTCCAGAAATCCTGATCATCAGCAAATACATTATAATTCTATACATACAGTATATTTAACTCCTAGGAAGCTTCATCTGATGAAGGTTATTAATGATCCTATATGTACTTTTTGTTCTTCCAATGTGATTGGCAGTTTTTTTCATGTGTTCTGGGAGTGTACCCCAGTGGCTGAATTTTGGAGGATGGTTGCCTTTATAAACTCTCGAAGTTGTTTAAGATCAGGTTGCCCTGCTTGCCTGCTACACTAATTTTGAATGATTTGTCAGAGCTGGATTTGACACTGGACAAGAGAAGAGCACTGTTGGCTGGACTAACAGCTGCGAAAAAACTGGAAACCTCTACACTCACTTTCTTTCCGAGCATGGGCTTTGATATATTTGGACATTGTTTATCTGGAGTTGTCGACAGCCAGAGCCCACGGAGCTAAAGAGTCGGCAATAAAGGCTTGGCATTCACTTTTAACTATCCTCCGTGGGCCTCAGGTGTAACACGTGACAGGGGTTTGGAGTCCTGGATCCAGGGAATGGGTGGGTCTTATTTGGGGTTATGGTTTTGGCTCTGATTTATTATGTGTATGTATATGTATATATTTATTTCATTTTACTTTTTTTTATTTTTTATTTTATTCATTATTTTTCCTATTTATAATAAATGTATAAGTACATACATACATAGGTATGTGAATATATATTTTGTGATCCATTTTTGTAATGTGTGCTAGTGCCTACTAATGCTTTTCTTTAAAATAGAAATAAAAATTTGATCACAAAAAAAGTGCTCATGAGGCATCAGAGATGCAGGTAACATGTATGTGAAAAGAGGCTTCACCCAAACACGTGAACATGTGGGTACATGTGCAGTGATTCACATGGTTAAGTCATATGATAAACTGTGTGGTGGACTATGGGGTCATGACATTTTAACACCCTTCAACCAGAGTGCATAAACACATCAACAAATCACTTAAACCACTTGCTACAAAATACCAATTTGACTAATCCAATCCATCATGTAGATTAAATACTATAGTTTTTCAAGATATTTTTTATATTACATAAACAGAAAATTTACCATAAGAACACTGTCAGCATGTGATTCTTCAGAATCAGAATCAGAAATCCTTTAATGTCATTCAGACACACCAATGTGGAGATATGCAATACTTCCTGTTTTGAACCAACTCTGCAGGAAGTTGTTATTTGATAACTTGAGTATTGTTTGGAATTATTTTAATAACTTTTTTTTTTCTGTGTGCAAAGTTTGGTGCGCATCGGTGAAATTGCCTGGGAGGAGGTTTGCGACATTTGGCAAATTTGTGAAAAAAAAAAAACGGTTTCATTGCCGTAAGTGTTCAGGTGTGGGCACAGTGCCAAATATAAAATTAGACTGCCACCAGAGCACCACCTAGTGGCGGATTGGTAACACCTTTGCCAGCTATCTTCAGGAGGGCATTGGCAATAAGTGTACCAAGTTTCGTGTTAATCCGAACAACCGATGTGGAGATATAAAATACTTCAATTTAAAGAGCGCCGCGTAGTGGTCATAGGCCAAAAATTTGCACAGAGCCTTAGGGACTCATGAAGACGTAGTGACCTGAGTTTCATGTAATTCGGACAGACCAATGTGGAGATATGCAACACTTCCTGTTTGTAACGAAATCTGCAGGAAGTTGTTATTTAATAACTTGAGTATTCTTTGGAATATCAAAATTCTTTGGATAACTTTTTGTCAAGAGGGTCCACAGATGCTGTGTGCAAAGTTTGGTGCAAATTGGTGAAATTGCCTAGGAGGAGTTCGATAAAGTAGGTTTGCGATATTTCGTGAATTTGTGGAAAAAATCGGAGGCGGAAATGGGCGTGGCCTATATCACAAGATTCAGCACAATCCAGTGGAGGTGTGGATATAAGGTTTTTGAATGTATATGGCCAAAATGAGTTTTCCTTGATTATAGCGCCACCTAGTGGTGGAAATTCATGATGACAATAGATTATAACATTTTTCGCCAGGTGTGACGTATATTAGTTTAAGTTTTTTTTTAAGTTATAAGTTTGGTGAGTTTTGGGGCATGTTCAGGCAGTGAAAAATATGATCATTTGGGACTATGAAAAACAAATAATCACTACAAAAACAATAGGGACCTTGCAGGTTCCTTGCTCGGGCCCTAATAATCACAACAAAAACAATAGGGACCTTGCAGGTTCCCTGCTCCGGCCCCAAATATGGGTGTTAAGAAAAATTGACCAGAAAAACTTCTGTACGTCTAAGATGTTAAGAAGTTTAATCAATGAACCCACTGGACCAACAATTTCCTTGTTGTCACTTTGAAAAAAGACTTTTATGCAGATTTCACTGTGAAAATGATGATATACTACAATCTTATTGACAGAGTCTGAGACAAAGAAAAAAATGCCTTTGAGGGATTAAGTAATTGCCATGTTTTTACCAATGAGGCAGTCATGAAGAAATTCCATGGTAGCAGCGTTCCCAGTCCCAGAATGAAGAAAATGATCCCCACTAAGCAGCCCCTGTAGATGGGAAAATAAAAGGCATTATTTGACTAATGTCTTCCAGTAAACAACAAAATGCTGCCTACCCAAAACTGAATGAATCCCTAAGATTTGTACGTCATTCAAACCCTGTATTTGTGCCATTTATGGCCTGCATGTCTTCAGCAAAGGCAATTTAATGCATCTACATTCTATGATTACCTCTTTGTACTTTAGTTTTTATTAATAGTGGATAGTAGATTGTTATTAAAAATGAACACCAGTTGCTCCTGTTTGTTGTTGTATTAAACTGCATTTGTCAATAATCGCCAGTAACCACAGGTGTCAGCAAAGCAAACAGGAGTGAACACTAAGGATTACTTTAAGCAAGGAGTCCTGACGGAATTTGAACTTTTTTCTTTCAGATTTCGAAAATTTGAATCATTACATTGTTGCCCGTCGTCAACAACAACACACAAAAAAACACACAGAAACTGTGGTCAAAAGTCAAAAATCTCTGAGGAAGTGTGGTCGAGAGTAAACAATGGGAAGTGAGAGTTTCTTGTTTCTGATTTGAACTCACCGGTCCTGAGGAGCATCTCTTCGTCCCTTCATCCTGATGTACGAAGCTCTGGTGAAACTGTGAGGACAGCAGGAAAGAAGAAAGGTCAGCCACATCTCCTAAGATTACAGAGCAAATGGTGTGTTTTTCATACACTCGCCTGCCAAGCTCTCACTACTTAGAGATGGAGTAATCCATTTACATTGTAGCAAGGGGCTGCGAAAAGTTTGCAAGAGGCTGTCCGAAAGTGTCTCCAAAGGAATCCTTCAGTACAGACTAGGTTTGGTATGTGTGGAACTCATGATATGGATAATTATGTCTTTAATCCTCGACTTCTGGTACATTACACAAACGTTCAGGTATTGGATTAAAAGCTTATCTCAAAATTCTGAAATCTCACTTTGTAAATGTGAGGACTGGGAGACAGAATATTATACAGTATGACAGGTTTGACTTTTCATACTTTGACACAATAACATTTTTGATAAATAATCAACATATTGTGGATATAATTACTAGGTGGGTAAGGGAAGTATCAGAAAAAGTAGAACTTTAAGTTCAAAACATTACGTCACTGTAATACAGCCTTATAAGACAATATATAGTTTCATTTCACACTATATGATATTGATCCATTGCCCTGCCCTAACCAGAATTAACTAAAATCTCGAACAACTTGCAGCTTCAGCGATTTTCCATTGACGTTTTACCACTGGAAGCAGACCCTGAGGCTGGGAACGAATTGTATCCTATTTTAACTTGTACATTAGTCAAGAATCTGAGTCCACTCCCTGTGTAGACTCTAGCACTACACTACATTGTTGGGGAAGAAAACCAAACCCAGATACTCACCAACAGGAATGAAAATGTACTGACCCTCTCACTGTCGGAGCAATTTCCTCTATTCACAGCATTGGCAGTATATTAGCTGCTCTGCTTGTTTCAACTTGTTGGGAGGATCAGGGTAGATGCATAATAGAGACTCACATTTATCCTACTTTGGGAGTCACTAGTTCCAAAAATACAGCTATTAAAACACTTCACAAATCTTACACAAATTCAAATATTGGGGAAAAAATGACTGTGTGTTTTGCAGCTGTGAAGAAGGATGTGGCCTCTGACCAAGTATTTTTTTTCCACTTCCTTATACTTGCCAATCAACAGCACCTTTTTCCTACAAACAAAAGCAGGTGTAACACCGACACAAATACAGCTGTGTCATTCTCACAGGGCGCGAATAAAGCACATACTGTAAATCACACAATCCAGGTCAGTAAACAGCCTTAACACAAAAGAAAATGTCCTACACTTCCCATGGATCACAAGGTTTGTACACAATGGTACTGCCTATGATAAGTAAGCTAATATTAAAGTTTGTTCTGTCCCTGGTGAGATGGATGGTTGCACGGACTCTGTATACCAATGAGACATGTCATCTTTGATTGGCCATGTTTTTCAAAGCCTGCCTCCCTGTAATTCAGCTTGTCATTACAGTCTTACCAGAAAGCATGTTTTTGCCAGCGGAGCAGAACTAATTAGAGCTAGCTAGTAAATCAAGGACGAAGACAAAGAGATGTGGACATACAGGTCATAAAAACTGAGCTTGTGTTTTATTTCAGCAAACATATTATGAAAGACAATCCAAGATCAAATGGGGATGATAAGGCTCTGATGTTCACATACAGTTACAGTGCTTGGCGACAATTCAATTAGAACTGCCTGCTGCTTCAAAGTTCCCCCCTTAAAGCTTTGTTGCTCTGATTAAAATGAGAGTAAAACAGCATGAGTTAAACCAAGAGAATTCATATCATACCGTACACTCTGTACAGACAGTGATGTGAAAGCAGCAGATCTTTAAGAAGCTGGAACCAGCCAATTAGGATAATTTCGCCCACCTCTGCTTCTAAGAGAAATAACTCAGTCAAACATCTTGCAGGGGTTTGGTTTTTGTATGTTCTCAACAAAGACAAACTGAAGTTGACACAGCAACCCCTCCCCCAGGGTTGTCTAAGGTCAGCGCTCAGAACAGACATAACAAAGTCACAAAATTTCTCGCTGTGTCAACAGCAATGTCAGCTGGTGTAATCTCGCTGAGAGCCTGATTAAAGCTACTTAAAAAAATTGAAGCCGCTAACCAGGACACTTAGCTCGCTTGTGTTTTGTTGTAGCTAGCGCGTCTGCGCATGCATGGTGACCCGTGACTCAACAAGAAGATCTCAGACAATCAGGTGGTATAGACTCTGCCTGTTTAGAGTGCCCTCTGGTGGACGGCAACACTCATAACATGGTTGGAGGGTGTTTCGCCCGCTTTTATTTAATTGTTCAAATATTCATTTATCGGCCATTATAAATGCCGATACCGATAGTTTGGAAAATGCATAATATCGGCCCGCCGATAAATCGGTTAGGCTCTAATTTTCTCTATATTCTAAATTGCTTAAGTCTCCCCACCCCCTGTTTCAGCAACAAACTGTACAGAGCAGACAGGATAAGTGGCCTCATTGTTCCATGTGAAAAACACTTCCTACATAATTGAGACAAAGATGCAAAATGTGAGAAACATTTTTATGTTATGAATGAACACATTTGCCTTCATTGGCAAACCATTACACACATTCAGATGTCTATCCACTTTAAATCCAACAACCCTATAGAGACATTTGCACAAAGAAACTTTACCGTGGGGAAAAGTTGAAATGATGGTTTACGGAGGCTGTTTGTCTAGCCTGGGGGCTCCTAAGAAAGCACTTAGGAGTGAGATGATGACAATGCGTGGAGGGTAAACAGCTGTTAAAATACAAGGCTGAAAATGACTTGGCTCTGGTGGTCCAGGATGGGAAATTTACTTTTTAAAATAGACAACAACTACCAGTCACTACGTTTACATGCACAGCTTAGTCAGATTACAGCCAAAGTTCAACTATGCTACTCGATAGGACAATTGTCCGAGTATACATGCCAGTGAGAAAATCGAATTATTGGCTGAAGCATGTCATACCCTGGTACAATAGGTGGTGCTGTACCCATTTCAACTAGTGGTAATAGAGCCACCTCCGGCTGACCTCTTTACGTCACCAGCAACAACAAACTTTGCCTTGGCATTCGAGAAAGATGGCGTACGAAGAGCAAGACGAAGCTCCATCTTTGTACATTTCGTATATGGCATACATGATAATTACACAAACTAGATGCACAATAGCGCTCTTGCTTGCGGTTATTTTGGAGGAAAGACGCCGGGTCATGGCCCCGGGAATCTCGAGTCTGCGCAGAACGCAAAATCCGAAGCCAATCTGATGGAACGTACACATGCACGAGTAATGCGACTATCAATCAAATAATCTAGGTGTTTTAATCCGACTTTGAGAAATCCGATCTGGTCCAATTTTAGTCAGACTAAGGTGTATACATGCATCTTAAAAATCCGATCATAGTAGGATTAACCCAATAATTCGGTTTTCTCAAGTGTCATGTTTAACACACTAAGTCAGTGACAGATACATGTTTAAATTCAACAACCACTCAACGGTTCATCATTATTTTGTGCCACTTCATATTTTAACAGCATTTGTCTTGTAGCTGCTGGCAGTAATTTGTGTGTTTGTGTTTCATTTAATTTAGCTGTCCTCTCCAGACAGCTAACTGCTTAAGTTCAATCTTGCTCAATCCACTCTTATAATATTTTGCCAAGAGCCACTCACAGCAATTAAGCAAAACACAACTACAGAAATCCCTATGTCTAGGCTGGGACCTTCTACTGATGGTACAAAACTGTACCCTCCATATTAAAATGCAGGGGAAACTAATGCAATCAGACTGCGAAAAGCAATTAAACACACAGCTTGTGAGCTGACAAGTGAGTTCAAGCCAAACATAAACATATGGTTTCTCAGAATTGTGAAAGATATTTTTTAAAAATCCAGTAAAAACAGCCATTGTTCATTAAGTGGTTGAGGAAGGTTAACAGAAAGTAGGCACACTACCTATTTAGCTGTAGTGCTATTTATCCATTGAGATTTTTTTGGTGGGAGTTGCTGAGTTTTGGAGATGTCAGCCACTGAGATGCCTGCCCTCAATGTGCTAGAAATACACATTCGAAAAACTCAACAGAAATCATGACCTGGTTACTCAAGATAATTCAGAGAACCTGTTGTGAGCAATTTCATGTAGGACCTGTTGTCTTTCTACTGAACTACACTCCAACCGTATCACCGCACAGAAATCTGCACCTACTCCTGGACGACGGGGTTATGCTTTTGAAAGTGCAGGTTGTAAACATCAACCGCGACCACCTTAGATGAGCTATAATGCTTGCCAGCCTCTCGTGCATGAGCAGATGTCATGCTTTCTTCTGTGCGATGATATAGGAAGGAAATATTATATTGAGTTTCCATGATGTCTGGAAAGAGACATTGCTGTTAAGTATTTGGAATGTATTGTTTTTTGCCGCTTTGAGCACCACAAGCTGAGTGCCATCTAGGTCCATTATACTGAGGAGAAGACGGACATCTCCACGGCAGATATCTCTTAACCTCGGTAACTCGCATCAAAACAATCTAGATGGATAAACGGCACTGCATGTAAAAAGGCAAAATGTGTATTTTTGATTTGAGTGTCAACCTCCCCTTTAAAACCTCTGGACTTCAGTTTGGTAAGGAGTTAGTTTGATTGTTATTTGCTGCTTTTGTTCCTGGTAATAGCAGTTGTTCACATTACTCATTAAACCCAGGCGGGCTACTGAGTCATAGCAGATTATTGGTCCTTACAGTGATCTAGTCTGAGTCACAGCATCCATGTGTTCACCAGGTGGCAGAGGCAATGTAACCATCAACATCAGGATAAAAGAAAATGTAAGTAGAATAAATCTCATCCAGATTATTAAAATAAAAAAATGAAGTGCCTGAGGTTTATCAATACACCTGCAATGTAACGTTAGTGCAAGTGTATTGTTGTGTTACAGTTATTTATCTCACTCAATACTATACTACAGTATAACTAGGAACTTTATGAGCACAACACACAACTGTGGTTCAACATCATGGCAAAATGTGAATGGATGAATCACATTCAAATAAGAAACCCTGTGAAATAGTGTCTTTATAAATGCAATGGACGACACAACATGGATAAAATGGACACATAACGATACACCTGCTCCTTTCTGTAAAGAAGCAAAAACACCGAAGACAAACAAACGGCATAAAATGGAAAAAGTAACGTTAGGCTAATGTCACATTCATTCCGGTCCTGTCATTTCATTATAACTATGTTTACAATATGGGAGTTCATACTCAGTGTGCCATTCACGTTTTATGTGCACGTTAGGAAGTGTAAACCAGGACCTTGTCTTTTCATCACCCAGTCAAGCCTGGAGTTAACACCACTTCTGTCTAAACAAAAACAAATATGTAAAAATATGTCGAGAATAACCTTTGAACAAAAAACAGTATTGCTAAAACCAACTATGGCCCCTGTTATCACTACGTTAGGTTAGTGCTAGCTAACGTCACTCACCTTGGAATAAAATGTTGGTCTTTGTCACTGTATTGTCATAGTGTCCCCACCGTATATTCACGCACTTATGTCCAAACGGTCCTAAAAATGATTCAATGGGAGACTAATTAACAGCTATGTGTATTCGTCGTCCACACACGTGGCGAGAATGTAAATGGCTACGGTATAAAGCAGCTCGGTGAGCAATTTCTACGTAGCGTCCATCGTCACAGCTGCAAAGCTACAACAGCTTACATGTGAACACTTCCGGTGTCACATTTTGCACCCCCCGCCTTCGCGGGCAATTGACAGCAGGCAGGCTGTCAAAAACTGCCCCGTCCTTCCCGATCCGCATTCGCCCACAGTGATAACAAGTCCTGTCAGGTATGAATGTGATATAGAACGCAACTTTTCATTTTATGGTGAATTATGTTATTTAGGGACACTGGAACTTTCTGTTGTTTGCCAGATGCCTGATGGAACAAACTTGTGCAGGCGGTTTCAACTGTAGCTTAATGTGACTTCATTTGGTAAATACAATGGTTAATCAGTTGGACATCCAACCATGAGCTTACATTTGCTCCAGTATTCTGATTATGATCATGTTTTTTTGGAGTATCATAGTTATGTTTTGCACTTATGTGTCATATCCTGGTTTAAGAAAACCTGCATGGCATTATTATGTGGCAAGTAAACCCCTCAGCCTGATTTCTGAGCATATGGAACAGAGAGATTGAGATGGTGAGAGATGAAGACAAATCTGGAGGCAAAGGATCAGAAACCATGATAGACCTACTGTTATTATCATGTAAAGGGATATGATTAACCAGGATTTTCATGTTCCATGTAAATCCCAGATATAATAAAAAGCAGGACTGTCCGTTTACATTGTGTTTTAGCGTTGCATATTCCAAAACAAATTGACCAAACCTGTTGAAGCATTAAAAGTGGAGCCTTCAGGACCATTGGAGTTCAGGGGCCATCAGGGCAGTTGCCTAAAAGTCACAGGGACAGGTGAATAGGGTCATCACTTCAATTGCCATTTGTTTCACATTTCAAACAAGTGCTTATTGTAGGATAAACATTTTTATCAAAAACCTCAACTATAATATCTGCAGTTATCCTGTAAGTTCTTGAACTACTAGTACAAGATGTTGCTTCTTGCAGTGGTACTTCTAGTAACAAAGCAAGGGCACCTCCAAGAAAGTGTGTATCGCTTGCATTTCTTCTGACTGGTTAACCCCAATACCAACTCTCAAGCATCTCCCGATTATGAAGGTTTACCACCCCTAAAATATTTCATATTTTGTTTATGTAATTTAGAGATAATGAGCTAAAGCGATTGCACACATGCTTTCCTGTGGTAGCCTAACACACTTTAATGTGACGGTGAACAAAAAGTAAATTATATGCTTATATCCTGTGAGAGATACTGAAAGGGATGTGTTATGTGATGCTATGGCTGAATTACTGGTCTCCTGTTCCCCCTGGTGGTACAATATGGGAATGGAAACCTCAGTGTCAAGCAATGGAAATTGTGCATATTTGATGGTGTGTTATCTACAAAATTGATGTACGACTGATACTTTCATCATGGTATGGCTCACTATGGTTGTGTTTGTAGTTGTTTAAATAACAAAGGCTGTGGAAATGTTTGTGGATGTAACAACAACCACATGCAGGTATGGTTGTTCATATGAAGTAAACTGAAATGGCTGAGTTTGTCAAGCTTGAGGTGATTCTGTTTCCTGAACTCCTGTGGGAGTTAGGCTATGTCCTGTTTGATGCTGTTTTAATCACCTTTCAATCTTTGCATGTCTGTCTTTCTTAATGGTGATAATTCAGATGCTGTAAAGAGTAGTCACAGCCACATGCATCAGTACAGCTTATGGTCAAACCACAGCCAGCAGTAAAGGGCACGCCATCTTGTGGTCATGGCAAACGATTGTTGGTGCTGTCGAAGCACGGCCATTCTTAAAAACTCACTTAATACTTCTTTTTTCAACCTTTGTGATTTCTCACTCTCTAAAGATGTCAAAACCCCAGCAACACTGTAGAAGAAAGAAGAACTTTTATTATGAGACTAACATCTCTCTTCTTGACCCTCATAAAAGCCTTCGTGTAGGTTGGAGGTCTTGAAGTTGTGCTTGAAACCTCTACTCTGACTTCTCACTTTCTGAAACTCAAGCCACAAACCAAGGGGCAAGTAAATACTTAATGTGAGTGACTGGTAACTGGGACAACTGTAAATATGTGCAATAACGTGGCTCCACATTATACACCGACTTGGTATATTCTGATTTAAAAGTCTTACCATCACCAAAGCATGTGTTTTCTTTAAGAAAAGTAACAATCCAAATTAAGGCACACCAAATCCTTGAAAAAGAGAATGGTCTCTGAGTATTTAATGATTAATTAACAGTGTGTAGTAGTGTATGTCCTCTGTTGAATATTTCTACTCACACAGTGACAGAGCTGGTATGTGAAAGACAACTTGGAGCAGCTGTGGTCCGACTACGAAAGCACATAGAGGAAAGAAGTGGGATGAAGGCGGTTGAAATTTAGCCTGTAGTGACTCACTCAAATGAAATATAACCCATTAAATGCCTAATCTTGACTCTAGTTGACGTTTCCTTTGAGAAATGTGTGAAAAGGTCATAATAACTTAAAGCAGCATCATGAAATAACTACAGCATCAAACATTGATAAAAGAAAAATGTGAATCAAATAATAATTCATTACAGTTACAGAAATGTAAATACAATATCAGTGGCTCCATAGACATTGTACATTAACTAATAAACTCTTCATGTCATCATAGTGAGCTTAAAGCAACATTATGTATAAACTGGCATTTTGTGCGATTTGACACCAAAGTGCTGGTTCTGGCCTGGTGCAAATGCTGGTTCATAGTTGGCTGAACCTGGAAACCTTTTTAAGAACTGGTTTGCTTTTCCATGGTCAAGAGAGCTCCTGTAGAGTCACATCATTGAGTCATTGTATACGGCTCCAATTCCCCAGCATTGCTAGGAATAACTATGGCGGACTACATCAACTCTATACATGTGTTGCTCCTGGCTTTGCATGCCTTCATTGGCATCCAAACATGACTGGTCCATATTCTACTGTTGCTTCAATTAATGAAAATAGTGAAAATCTTTTGTTCATTCCCCCAAGTATAAGTCAGAACATGTGACACTAGCTCTGGTTTTTAAAAATGGTGGTCATAAGCGGTTTTAGTTGGCCGCTTAAAACACGACAAGCGCAAAAACTACAGGAGGCCCTCTCAAGAGCCAGTGTTAGGTTTGTCCTGTCTGGGTAACTGTAGAAGAATGGTCTTTCAACATGGCAGAGTCCACTACCTCTGTAGATGTAAAGGCTCATTCTAAGGTAATGTAACTTGAACATCCTTAACACAAGTTACAGTTATCCACAAAAAAGTCATCCAGCCCATCTACAACGATTTACACAATATTTGACATATTCGTTGTCCTGTTAATTTTAAAACTGCATGAGGACACAAGCACTATTTTAGGGACGAGTTTATTTGTTATTCATATTTATGCTAACTACGTGTAGGAAACTAATTCCACTTCAATGCCATGCATTTGGATATATGATTGATATATTTGGCGTAATTTAGTTTTAAGTTATAGGAAAGCAAAAATGCCTGGAAGAATAGTGAATACATAAGTATATATGTAATAAGTATGCAGGTCATTGCTGCAGCCAGTGTTGGGGAAGTTACTTTTAAAAAGTAATGTTTGCTCGTTACTCGTTACTTCTTAAAAAAGTAATCCCTTACTTTACTTAGTTACCCTCTATGGAAAGTAACCTTTTACGTTACTCGTTACTTTTACGTTACTTTTATGGTGCTCGACTTTGGGCAGAACCCCATATCATTTCCTAAATGTGTATAGGCCTACATAAAGTTCTACTATGGAGGACATAACAGGTATTTCTTTTGCTGCGGTCAAGCCAGTCGTGGTTCGCGTTTGCCTGGTCAAATCATCGCGCAGCTGTGGCAGTGTCCCTGTCAAATCTGTCCCTGGGAAAAGTAACGTTGTGCCACGATATTTTCAGTAGTAACGCATTACACTACTTGTTACCCGAAAAAGTAATTACGTTACTACACACAACAGTAGCCCCATTCACACACAGCCGTTTGCATGCGGGGTTCCTGCGGCAATTCTCGGTCAGACAGTCTGATAACTGCACAGGTCCCTCACTCAACTTAATAAAGAGAAATGTCCCACAAAGCAACGTTACATGACCGAACAACAGTAACCTAGTAACTTTAACTGTCGTTGGCAACTTATATGAGGAAAAAAAAATACCACAGCTGTACGTGGAGAAGCGTCCGTCCTCCTGTCTGTCCTCCCCGTCTGTCCTGCCGTCTGTCCTACCAACCTACTTACATTGTAGATTCTCACTGAAGGCATTAAAACTATGAATGAACACATATAGAATTATGTAAGAAACAAAAAAATTGTGAAATAACTCAAAAGAAGAGACCGCCTTCCAATCCTTTCCGTCACCACCCCATGTTTCCTTATTGTCCAGATATTTCTGTCTCCCAGTGCCCTATGCTGTGTTCCTGCCACTGACCAAGGGCACCTTAAATATGTATCAACCTGCTGGACATGGATTAGAATGTTTTTGTGTATTGTATATTTATATTTTAGCATTCACAGGTATTTAAATCATGTTTTGAATATGAAGAGAGCAATGAGGGAGTTTTGACATTTGACATTGTATGTTTACAGCTGGTCATTATAGAAGATACTGAGTACACATGTAAAATATGTTTGAAATGTGTTTAGTGGCCATTGAACATTATGCTATTACATGCTGAAGTTTTAAGATTTTCATGAAATCAAACTAAATTTGTTATAGTCTTTATGTTTGGAATTTTTCAGCAATAGTCATTCAATATATTTACATTCTGTAAATGGCAGGGTCCTCCATTCCCGCAATGGAGTAGAATTACCTACGTACACACAAGGTATTCAAATGATACATGTGACACAGAATTTGTTGCTGATGGCAATTGTTCATCAAAAATGCCTTTAGGAGCAAGCAAAGTTCATGTTATGATAGGTCGTGGCAAATGCCTCGGTGACTGGGTCAGTGTTTTAAGCAACATTATCTATGTATCTGTAACAATTTGTCAGATGTAATGTAGGTGCTTACTATAGCCAAAAATCATTACATCATAACAATGTTATGTCTTGAAAACCTGTATGTTGAAGTAGACATGTATGTAACACTGTGGTTCCTACCCTCTCACTGAAGTTACATAGAGCAGAAACAAGTGGCTGAGACAGAGACACCAAAATGATTTTGAAGCTGTTATTTTTAGGGGGAAAATATACATAATGTTGCTTTAAATGAGCACTGACTTTAAAGTCACAACTTACTGATGCTAAATATTTTACCTTAAAACTGAAAGCAGAATTAAAGTCTGAATATTTTAATAGATTAAACCTTTATTAAAAGTCTGACTTTTCCCCCTTTTTTAGTTTCGTATTTTATGTTTTTGATTTTGGACAGATTCAGTATAGCATTGCAAGTAAAAGGAAATCATGTTAGCCACCGTAGGTCAGACATGAATAAATATGTCTTCCAGCTTCAAAGAGATGGCAGCTAAATGTTTTTGCTTTTTGTTAAATAGAATTGATGCAGCTCGTGTGTGAGTGTAGCGTGGAGCTGATTTGTGTTTTTTCTACACTCCTCTTCAACAATCTTTGAAAAAAAATAGCCCTTAAAATGAGTAAGACATCTGGTATGTATTCTATTGTTGTTTTGTGTGTGTGTTAGATGTGAGGGACTTAACACTTAGCTCTAAAGAGATGAGTATCATTACTCAGTTGTGAAACACAGTGAAAGGAAGAAGTTTGCAGTGAGCGATCTGTTATTTGCCTTAGTTCTCCATGCCCTCCCAACTTGGGGTAAGTAAAAATAAATGTATTCTTAATCAGAACTTTATTGAACTTAATTGACTGTAGGCTATACTTAGTATTTAAGAATGAATCATGAAATATACAATATATATACACATATACAACAATATATGCAAAACATGTTTATGGTATATGGAAATTAAGAAAGGGTGATCAAATCACCATAAGAGATTCTTTGTATTATTTTGGGTGGTAATGATTCAAATGAAAATTTAATATAATCTCAGTATGGATGTACTATAAAGCTATATGTAATACAAAGATATTTATTTCCATGAGTGAAAGGTAACATCTTATAATAACCATCATTAATAAATGGTAATCCAGTGATAATCAACCTCAATTTGATAGTTATTTGACAGTTAACAAACAATGAAATGCTTTATAACCATTTATTAAGCAATTGGTTATTGTAAAATTGCAACTGATATTCATAAACCTTTACGGTTGCTTAACAAATGGTTAAAGAGCATTTCATTATTTGATAACAGTCCAATAACTATTGACTAAAGTTTAATTAACTGCAAACTGACCATTTATTAGTCATGGTTGTTAAAAAGTTTTACCAAGTCAAATTGTGGAAATCTGTACAAACTGATTTAACATTGGTTTGTATTTGATTAAGTCAATGTACAGAGGTCAAATAACCGGAAGATATAAACTTTTGTGTTTTGTTGAAAGTAATGTATATGTATGTTCATGCTCATGTCCGAGAGGGTTTTGAGACAGGGTGCGAGGCAGGTAATATTTCTGAGAAAAAACACTACAATTGTGTATTGTGTGAAAATGTACAATGTAATGATCTAGTCATTTAAAGAATAATCATTTTCATTAATCAAATGGCCATGTATTGCGACAGGAATAATATGATCACCCTGATCACTGCAACGGCTTCCATAAATAATCTCTGATGAACCGAATCTGCACTATTCCACAAAACAGCATAATCATTTACAAAGCAAAGTATATGATGTATCTATTTTCTCTCATGAGTTGTTGGAGATGAAATCAGAGCAAAAAAGACAGTGAAGATTGGACTCACTCAGAATAAACTATTTTTGGACCTGATAAATCAGAATCAGATGATCATGACAAATTAAAGTGTTGGTCCAGTATATAGAATAGAAGAGTTAAACTTTATTGTCTGTCCCAACAGTGTCAGAAATTCTCCTTGTCAACGATTCACATTTACAACACAGAAAAGGGGACAGTCAAAACAGCAACTGACAAAAATATTTGAATGTGCATTATTTTATATTGTTCAGGGCGGTTATTGCAGTGGGAAAGGAAGTTTTCTTGTCGATGCTCTTCTGGGCCAGTGGGACACTGGTGGCAGTAGCTGGAAGGAGTGGTGGAGGGGGTGAGAAGGGTCCTCCGAGATCAGGGTGGCTTTCCTGATCACTGAACGATTGTACAGTTCAGATAGAGGGGTGAGGGGTGAGCTGATTATTTTGCGGGCCTGATTAGTTCTGCAGTAGAGATTTGTTTTGTGTTTGGTGGTGAGTGAGCTGTACCAGGATGAAATGTTGAAGATGAGAATGGATTCAGCAAGTAAGTGGTAAACCAGTGTTAAAATGTCATTGCTGACATGAAAAGTCCTGAGTTTCCTTAGCAGGTGGAGGCGCTTTTGTGCTTTTTTGTACACAGAGCCAGTGTGCTGTGAAAAGGAAAGGCAGGCATTTATAAGACTGAGCATGCTCTTTTAGTTGAGCCTAGATACTGAGCGGTTGAAGGAGAGGTGATGATGTTCTCTCCCCCCACAGCAAAACTCCTTGGTCTTTGTGATGTTGAGCTCAAGTGAGTTGTTGCCAAATGTTTGGACTAAGCTGTTGAATGCCTGCTGGTATTGGGACAGAGCATTGCTGCCAGTCAGGTGGGCCACCAGGGCCATGTCATCAACAAACTTGAAAAGCATCATTCCTTAACTGCTAGAGGAGATGCTATTTGTGTAAACAGAGAAGAAAAGTATGTACAGTATTAAAAACAGAAGTGATGTCAATGAATAAAATCCAAATATGAGGGTGTGCAGAATCCAGATGTTTGGTGACAGTGTCTAAAAGTGTGAGACTTGCATCCTCTACACTGTGTTTTGTCTTACAGAAAACTGGAGTGGATCCAGTTTTTAGCTGAGGGGAGCAGTCTTTGAGCACCCTGCCCCTGAGCCTGTCAGGGCCAGAGGCCTTGTGTGGGCTGACTCTATGCAGGATAGAGTCACCAACTGTTCATCAATAATGAGGACTCTATGAGGGGATGTGGGGATTAGGCAGGTTAAAAAAAGGCATAAAGACCAAAGCTTGTGGGGCAGAATACCTGAAACAGGTGAGAATTAACACTTTATTTGGTTGTTGACAATTTCACCCAAAAATCTGACAGACAAGCACAAAAATGAAATCTTCCTTAACTGTCCTCTAAAAGATCACTCAGGTTCTATATCAAGTTAATTCATGCATGACAACAACCACGTCCACAGACACAAGTGAACAGGGCAAGCAGCATGAGAAACAACTGAGTGGTCCTGAGAATGTACCTTGATGCACCCATGAAACCAGACAACACCACAGTACGAGACAACATCACACAACCTGCTAACCATTCCGGTAGGGGAGGGGAAACACAGAAGAGAGAGACTAATTGTATTTTTTTTAGCATTAAGAGGAGGAAAACTGAGATGCAGGGATGTCCTTGTTTGAACCCTGAGGGGTGAGGAGAACCAAGGGTTGAGGAGAAAATGAATCAAAGGGAACTGGTTGGACAAGCCTTTCTGCAGGGTTGCAGCGTGCAAGGGGAATGTTTCCAGAACTGATTTGTGATGTTGAATTCAAGACCATGTGGTATAGTGCATAGCATTAGCAGTTCCATGGCTTTGGTTCAAGAACTAATGAAAATAAATCTCCATTAGTGATCAAACAGTGGTTACAGACTAAAATGCAGCACACACAAGGTCAGACATTCTGTTCCCTGTTATGACTCATGGGTCTCTGGTGAACAAAAAGACCCAGGGTACCAGTTTCCAACACATGGTGATGGACCACTGCCCATGCCAAGGTTAGTCAATTCAATGGTAGTATCACAGCACTAACGTTCTTTAGGACCTTTGGTCCCAGTCAAACACAGAATGGACCAGCAACTTGCTACATTTAATGTTTTTTGTTTTCAACCCTGAATCCATGGTTGCAAACCTCTGTTCTGCTTGGGGATCACCTTGTAAACCCCGCATTTGGGGCACTTTGAATCCCCTTTCAAATTTTAGCTTTTGGGAAGTTCTCAAAAGGGCCGAGAGTTTTTGTTTCTGTTTGAGAAGCGTAATGCAAGTTGTCCATTGTCTGTATTAGACCTGGTCTCGGTCTCACGTGCTTTGATACCTCTGAAGTAAGGGATGTAGTTGTGCTGCTGCAGCATGACCAGAGTGGTAGGGTTTAGGTGAAAAGACAAGCCTGCACTGCCCCTGCTGGCGTGGGCGAACATTTGCCACCACCGCTAACGCCGCCACTGCCTTCAGTACCACCAGAATAGTACATGGGGAGGGAAGATGAATCCCTTGCACAGGTAGCGGGGTACCTAATGGCACCCATGAGGTTTGGAGGCAAAGGTAGGGAACTGGAGTCACAGGCCTGGCTGCTGGGTCTACTGTCAAGGTATATCTCAGGCCCTGAATGACCAATAAGATTACAGGACACATGTTGAGTCAGATGAATTGTGAAGGGATTAAGTTTCTATTTTTAATTAAGTTTTTAATTATGTATTTTTGAAATTGCATGGAAAAAAGGGAATAGTGGGTATAAATCCTCGTAAATAAATTTGTGATCCCTTAACATAAGGTTGACAGCGCACAGTCAATCCATAGATATTGATCTTAAAGATCTGCTGTAAATCTTAAGGATATCCCACAATCATAATATTTTTTCATTTACAAAATAAAGGCTTAATTCTTCTGTATGAAGCAATCCCTATATCCTCTTCAAAAGGTTCAATGGAAGAACTCAAGCCATACTCATAGCCAAGTTCTGAAATGTATCAACACTAAATTTATCATTCTGAACCTCGTACCTCTTAAAAAGTCTATGGTATAGGTCACTTGCAGTGGTGAAGAAAGAAACAGCTGTGTTTCCAGCTATGCATTTTCCAGCTACTCTAAGAGGAATTTTAAAGCGTTTATTAAGAAGTGGAAGACATTTCTCAGCACACCTTCATCCTATTGTAAACATTAGAAATCACCAGTTTGTGGAAACATGTTTTTTACTGGACAGGGAGGGTATGAAGAAAGTAACTAGTAACTAAAGCTGTCAGACAAATGTGGGATAAAAAGTACAGTTTTTGCTTCTGAGATGCAGCAGGGAATCAGCTCTGTAGTTTGGTGATATGGCAGTGGATACTTCTGTATCTCTTGCCAGGTGGCAGCAGGGTGAACAGACTGTAGCTAGGTGTGTATTTCAATATCCTTTGGGCTTTGTGCAGATGTCTCACTTCACCGATATAAGTACCACGATTTTGTACTTAAGTACAGCACTTGAGTAAATGTACTTAGTTAGATTCCACCACTGGTTTTGTAAAAATGAGCAAAGGCTAAACTTGATCTGTCTCTTCAAAGGTGTCTCATCTGCAGGCACACTTGCCGTGATACAACAAAAATTGCCATTTAGCTTCTCAATTGATGCAATATGTACTGTCTTGTGATGAACTACCAATGTATGTATCACTCTGTTTTTTTTTTTATTCCCTTGTGTGTCTCTTCTTGCTTTTCAGTTTCTTCTGTGTGTTTTTCCCTCAGTATTTTTCTCTTCATTACCTCATCTATCCTCTTCCCTCCTCACTCACCTCACCTGTTCTTCGTCCTGTCATTAGTGTGTCTGTATATAGTCTTTGTCCTCCTTCTTGTCTTTGTCAGTTTGTTTTGTGATATCCTCTGTGATGACTTCGAAAACACCTGGAACCGGAATATTGTAGATGTACCCACTGAAGGGTCAGCAGTGAGAGGTGAACTAAGTTGGTGCCCACAGTTCAGTCTTTGGGGACTCTTAGCGGTGGAACTAAATAATCCAAAAAATGCTCCAATTGAAACCAGGATTAACTTAATTTTTTTTTTCCAGCATACCATCACAATAATGTGTAAGATAGTATATTCACATAAAAACTGTACTTAGAGGGGCTTTAACTAAAGTAAATCTGTAAAATACAGTCTATTACTCAAAGTGAGAAATGCCAAATGTGATTATTGAAACACAGGCCTGGGCAAAGACCATCCTGCCATCATTCTGATTTCAATTAAAATAAAAAAAAAAACGTTTTTTCTTCAGTAAAGTAAACAGGAACTCCACTGTGAGAACAGAAAAGGGGGAAGCACTTGTGAATGTGTTATACAGGAACTAAAGCTACCTTCTATGTGACGGAGGAAGGAGTACAAAATGTGGTTTTCACACTTCTCTGCAGAAAATACAAAGGAACGCTGAAGAAAAGATGATGCCCAGTATGTATTGTGCTCATGTTTATGTGTTCATGTGTGTGTGTATGTGTTCATGTGGGTGTGTGTCTGTTTGTGTGTGTGTGGTGGGAAGGACTTTGAGCAGTGATGAAGAGATGAGTGTCAGTTGTCAGTTGTGAATCAGCGTGGAAAGATGAAGCTTCTACTCAGCAGTCTGCTACTCGCCTCTCTCTGTGCCCTCTCATCTTGGAGTAAGTAAAAACTCGACAACTTTCAATTTGTGAGAAATTCAATTTCATTTTCAAGGCTTACTCCCAACTCGTCAAGCACTGACGCTTTGGCTTGGTGGCTGGGCCGGGATGTCAGTATTTGATGAAATGGGAATCAGAAAATAGGACCTACAATATCACATCTGTTTTATAGATGAGTACATATTCGTACATTAGCATTACATTAGCATATTCGTACATTAGCATTTAGCATTAGCAATCTCATGATTTTAACAAAAACATTGTTAAACATTGTCTGCAGAGTGCAAATCCTCATATTTTGTTGAAAAATGCCATTTAGCTTCTGAATTGCTGCAATATGTACCGCCTTTGTAACAAACTAGCAAATTATATATCACTCTTTTTTTTTTATAGGTGCTTCATCAGCCAAATTTCGTGTGACTCAGAGTTCTGATGTCTCTGTCGTGGAGGGGGAGAAAGTAAACATCACCTGCTGCTTGACAGGGGAGTTTGAAAGAGCGACAGTTAACTGGCTGAAAAATCAAACAAGTATAAGTAGTGAGATTTTGATGAAAAACTCTAATGGCTCTCTGCAAAAGAACACATATAATTGTTCAAACAAGACCTTTATCAATGTAACAAGAGAGGATTCAGAGAGATACACCTGCAAGGTGAATATAGACATACCATTTCACTTTGAGGTTAAAGGAGATGGAACTGTCATCACAGTTACGGCCAGGGTGAATGCAACGGCTGACACAGTAGAAGGTATGTGACAAAACACGACTAACATGACTTTACGGTTAGATTTATATCTTGATTTGTCAATGGATAGACTTATAATGATGTGTATTCAGAACGGGCTTTGGCTTGTACAAGATTTTAACTCATCTAAAATTTCAACCCTGTTATTATCATCGCAATAGTTGTCTTTAACTTTTTCTCACCAGCTGGACCTCCAGGATCTGGCAGTTCTCTAACACTCTCCGTAATAATCTGCCTGGCTGTGGTGACGCCATCGCTCCTCTTTGCCCTCGCCTGTCTCTGCAATCTGCGAAAGAGACAAGGTATAAAAAGAAAATGTAGTATCTCATAGTATTCAAGCCATTAGTGATTAGTTCACCTGCATGACAAAACATGTGTTTTACTTTCCTCTGGAATTATCTAGCCATGCAGAAGTGTTTCATAGGTGTAGTTTCTTAGGTAGAAAGTAAAAGGAAAAAAAAAAAACATGGTGAGGAAACCAATAATGAAATTATTTGAAATATCATTTACGTAATTTAGTGTATTTTTTCAAAGCCCTGAATGACACAAACTAAATTCCATCCACTTCAAATGTATTGGGATGTTTTAAAAACCCCAAATATCTGCTGGACTTCACTAGTATTATAGGTGAGAAACATGATTTTATATTATAATTTTTTTCCTTTTCATCTTTTAAGATGGCTTCTTCAGTGATTGAATTGGACACCCCAGTGTAGGTGCTTTACACAGTCCAATGTCTTGGAAAGCAGAAATTAGCCAACACCTGTTTCAAAAAGAGTAAAAGCTTAGTGATTTTGAATGTTGCTAAGAAACACATTTGCGCAGTCTTGAATTTACCCTGGAATTTACCCCAGTCTGGGAAATATGAATGGAAGATCGCTTGCTTCAGTTCATATTGTGAAACAGTAAAAACCAACAGCAAGTATTATTACTAGAAGTAAAAAAATAAAATAGAAAAAGCAAAGCACAAAGAGGAAAATTCGGACGACACAATCAATACAAATAGAAATCATTAGCAACGGTTTGTCTTAAGCAAATTTAAGATTCAGTGACACAGTATAAAAGATAATAATAGTATAATAGACCTTAGCAGAGCAGCAACTTGAGTTCTTAAGTTTGAACTGATGAGTAAAAAAACTAACATTTTGACCAATTGCAATTAATATTAAACCTTAATACACTAAAGATGACTAATAAGATCTAAAAAGTACATTCTTAAACCTATATTCATTTATGTTGTGACATAATAACACCATACACAGTGTTAGCAAACACTATTACACATCTATCAGACGCAGAGCAACTCTAGGTTTTAGAGTCATGAGTTGGGCAATTTTATGAATGCATCTACAATATTCACTCTCCTTTTACATCTGTTTTGGTCACTACATTTGAGAAAATATCTGTATATCTGTATAAATATCTGTTCATTGTGTAAGTATAAGTGTATATGTCACTGGGTCTGAGTAAATTAGGTTGGCACACAGAGAGAAAAAAAAAATTTTTATATCACAATTTTAGAATGAATATCCCTGAGGAATGATGCAGCTGCAGCTCAAAATCTCTAGCAAACCATAGCAAAACATCTGAACACTAACTCTGCCAACTTTGATGCTAATAAAGTGAATCAGAACAAAATTAGAGAGATTTTAGTACAGAGAACAGTAACTGACATGCTACTGCAGACATGTTCCAAAATGGGTCAAAATGACGAATTTTGGAACATGTCTGCAGTAGCATGTCTTACTCCTCCTCATACAGCTAATCTGTCATTTCTGTACCAACTAACCACTTCAATGTTGACAATGAACCCACTTTGACTGCCAACTACCTGGACACCTGATGCTACCACTCCGTTGGATTTAGCTAATCCATCTAATCTTCATTCATGGAAAAGTGACAACATATTTTATCCTCCGTTACCAGTATCAGACATTTACTTTTGTTCCAGCAGGACAATAACATTATACACATTATGTGTATAATGTTCATCTATCAAACTACTACATAGCTTGAGTGAGGGCAACCTACATGAATTTGACACAGAAACCTGAATAAAGTAGCATACTTACTTTTGATGTTTAATGAGCAACACACAACCTTTAATAAATGTGACAATGGATGATGTCTGCTTGTAGCAGTGGGGTCAGCTCTTTGGGATGTCTATGATTTAAGCGAGTGAACTTCAAAGGTAGGATGACATTTTAGAAGTTGCATTAGCACTGTATTAGTGACTAACACCCAGTTAAGTAAAAATAAAGCTTAAGTGTGGCATTTGTAGGTATTTTTGTGCAACAATCATATTAATCATTTATGTGTATTTGTGTGTGTGTGTGTGTGTGTGTGTGTGTGTGTGTGTATGTCTGTGTCCCATGGTTTTAGCAAGAGCAGCCAGGGTGATCTACGAGGTTCCACACATTGACTCTGAGGAGGCAGACATGGACAAACACAGTACCAGCTCCTCTAGAGGCTCTTCTCAGTGGGTGAGTGTGCAACATTTGTGTGCAACACATGATTTTTTTCCCCTCTCCAGTTTGCTACTGTTAGACTCCATGCAACATTTGTGCACTAGTGCCTTTGTAGACCGTCGGTACGGTCTACAAAGGCACTAGTGCACAAATGTTGCATGGAGTCTAACAGTAGCAAACTGGAGAGGGGAAAAAAATCATGTGGCACAAGCTGACCAGCAGTGTGCTAATAGTTTAGCGGAGAGAATATGCATACGTGGTATTGGCTATATGTTCTCCAATCCACTTTTGGTATGTACGTTGTTGTCTTAGTCATCATTATTCCTATCATTGCTTTTTATGAATGGTTTGAATAATGTGTCTGCTGAACTGTGAGATAGGTGGGATAACATGTGGTGAATAGTGTGAATATGCATATTCGACCTAGTCTCTGCGGCCATGACAGCACCAAGTGTTATTCAATTGACAAAGAAAGTCACATGAATCAACAGATCCACTTTTGCGTTATCAGTGTGATGTAACTATAGTATTCTGCATCTTACATTGACAGGTTTTATTTTGAATTCGCAAACTATTTCGAGTACATTTTTACGCATGATGAATGATTCAAGACACTAAATTATCTGTTGGTACATTCTACATACTGGGTGGCTTGCACACCATTTTATGCGGCTTTATGCGGCAGAGCCTTAAATTACACTGCAATGTAAATAATGATTGAATTTTCATTGTTGGGTGACTGTTACTTTAGAGCAGTAACTTCCAAAGTTGAGACATCATTATGAAATATATCTGACATCCTGTTTTTGACTAATTGTGCCGATTGCAGTTCTTCAATCAACTTCTGCATGCCACAAACCCTCAAGCGCTTTAATATTAGCCTCATATGATGCATGCTGACACACCGCCACACTGCAGTTATACAGTGTAATGTGTGCTTGCTGCAATTCTTTGTATCTCTCCGTCTCTTTCAGTGCCAAGTACCAGTGTATGAATCCTTTGATTACTTTGAACGTGTGCAGACCAAGGAAAGTGGGTGAGGATCTACTCAACGGACTCTTCCAGTATTTTCTTATCCTGTTTGACAGCATGTATATCTTGTACATCAATTTACATACCTTTACTTAATTGTGTAAATGATTTTGTATGATTGTAAATATTTTATAATTTTCTATAAATTGTGTCTTATCTATCTTTGTGGTACAAGTTCATTTCAGTGTTGAATTTCACATACAGTGAGTGCTTACACACCATGGTTATGCATTCACTAACTGGCTTAGTTGTATGAGACTTAAAAAAGATTAAAGACGCTTTTGTTAGTGGTCTCTATTAGTTAGCAGCATTGATTCTATAGCAAACATGCCAGTTTCACAATTACTTTAGATGCTGAGAAGGACGCTGAATGGAAACTATGATGTTTCGGGGTCGCTGCATAAAAGGTCAATGACAGGAAGTGGAAACAGCGCCTGTGACGGTTGGAGTTGCTTCCTGTTGGCCTTGATGTGTGCACTTTCATCACCAAACCATAAAATCTTATACAGAGCATCTCAAATGGTAATTCACCCTTTCTGTAAATACATTTTGGTGAGACTTCACATCACTCATCTTCTAATACATGTGCTCTGAATTCTGGTTATGTGTAAGACCAAGTTGGTAAAACACTGTTAGCATTACTAAAAGCTGAATTACACTGAAAGTTAGTAAGTTGCTGATAATAATCATACAAAGTACAAGGTACAAGGTAATTTATCAATCATTATATAACACAGGGTTGCATTATGAAATGAAACTCCAGGCTACATAAATATCAGAACATATATACCCTTATTTAGATACAAATATACATAAACAAGTAGTGCAGCTTTTGAATCTGTGTCAGGGTGAATGTTAACAGCAGCAACAAGATGGTGATGAGACACTGTCCATCACAATGTGTGTGAGCACTTAGCATCGATGTTATACAAACAGAGTCAATCTCTACTCGTCCGGCTGTAGTTCTGTACTCTGTCGGCTCACTCTGTCCGTCAAGTGCAACCGCTTGATCCAAGACGTCGTGGTTGAAACAATTTTCTGTGGACACACCAGTCAAACATTTTACGTTGTTCTGGCAGCCTGAGTCACAATTTTCCCATTTACTTTTCTCACAACTAGACATCGGCCAAGAGCAGCCTTAAACCATCCTGGATTAGTATGACCCTGTAAAGAATTAAATGTAGTTGCTCTAAGTTAGTTAGTTGGTAAACTTCAGGCCTGTACAATATGCTAAGTAGATTTATCTAAATTATCCAAATGTGTGACTCAATACCTGGTCTGACTCACTGGATATAGACTGTTGGTATAAGCCTAGCATTAGGCACCCTTTGTCAAGCAGCACTCTCCTTCCCTAGAGTGGATTAAAGATGTCTTTCACCTTCCCAGAATGATGTTGAAATGTTTGCCTGGCAGGAAACAAATGTTTATATATTTTTGTGAGTCGAGGTGTGGGACAGGCTTGTTTCTTCTCTGCACTGGCTAGAATGGCAGACATTGGCTGCATATGTGGGAAAATATTTTTTGACAAGCTGAGGTCAAAAAGTAGTAACTAATATATCATTTTAACTATGACTACTAGTCTACTATGCTGTTGTGTAGCTGACCAGACATGTTTTTAGACAGTGTATGTTATTAAAACAAAACTGTAACAGAACAGACCACTGTTTCCAGGAAAACAGGCCAGGCCAGGCCAGAGGACCAGTCAAAACAGAGACACGTTCACTAATGTACATTTATTTTCAGTTCAAAGTTTCCTCTCGTGGTTCACGTCCAGCCTTGCAAAGCAGCAGCAACCACAGACCACAGCAGATGCAGTGATGGTGGGTTTCAAAACTCATCTGATACCAAACTGACAACCAGCACCAGGTGACACAATAGGCAGTCTAAAACACTGACTATAGGTATTTCAATTAAAAAGGACAATTTTCCAACAGTAAATTATTACATAATTTAAAGTAAATAAATTATTACATAATTTACTGTCTATGTCACTTTTTAAGTTCTTCTGCCATGTTCACTCAAAAAATGAATTTAGTCTGAGTAAATTAAAGGTGCAATGTGTAAGAATTGTCCACCTGTCCAATTCATACCCCAATCAAACAGGGGGCAGGGTATCAGCAGAGTAGCATCCTGACTTCAAAACATAAACACCTTTTACATACATTAAAACTGTTGTTTCATCACATTCTGTTGATACCTTTAGT
>OMLP01035779.1:0-20299 GCA_900302685.1 Spondyliosoma cantharus | reverse complement strand
TGTGAGGAAGTCCTTGTGTGTAATGATGAGGATGATGAAGACAGAGGAGTGTTGTAAAGACTAAAGACAGACTGTAGATGTTTGTTGTGGTACATGTGAGGACTGAACTGTGATCACATGACTCTTCACCTCTGTCTCCTCTCACAGGGAGAAGATGATCTGCAGGATCCTGCTGCTCATCAGCCTCAACTGTGTCTGTGGTCAGTTTACAGCTTCACTTTATCACACTGTGATTCAATGAACCAGTTAAAGTGGCCCACATGTGAGCAAACAGCTGATGTTGATGAGCCTCTGCAGCTCTGAGACGTCACTAAACTGTCCACAGAAACATGTAGATGGAGTTTAGAGGCTGCCATGTTAAAGCTGTCAGTGTGTCTGCTCCTCACTTTCCCTCTCTGTCTCCTCAACAGGAACATTTGTAGTGAATGTGGCACAGACCTCCTATCAGGCAGAGGAGAACCACAACATCACACTGGAATGGACGTTCACAACCACGGCTGACACTTCCCCCGACTCCATTTATATCTACTGTCAGATGAACATTGATCACAAAGTCTTAGTCCTGTTTCGACTACGTGGAGGTGTTGAGGTCCCAGAGTTTCTGGATCAACGGTTTGTAGGACGAGTCCAATGGGACAAAGACGTCCTCAGAGATGGACGACTCAGACTTCATGTGTCCAGACTCAGGACTGAGGACTCCGGCTGGTACCTGTGTGATGTGAGGACAAACTATGGTGTGGACTTTAGTGATTGTTGGCTCAGCGTCTCTGGTAAGTTGGTTGAGTAGAAGTCAATAGAATTTTATTAACAGGTTAAATTCAGCAGCTTTTTTGGATCAGTAAGAACCTGAAGAAAAGTATTGAGGACGACCACAATCCACAATCCTTCACTTCATTCTCACAGTATCTGAGAAATATGTCACAACTTCAGCTGTTCTGTTGTTTGGTCTCTTCACAGCAGCAAAGGATCGATCCGAACCTGAGAGACCCAACACAGACACACCTGAGAGACCGAAGGGGGTCAGTCCGGGAAGGACCTTCCTCTACTGTGGACTGACAGCAGCAGTGGTACTTGTGTTGTTTGTTACCGTTTTATTTATTCACTGTCTGTCTAAGAAACAGACGTCCAGCAGAGGATTTAAGAAAAGATCCAGCTCAGCAGGACGAGAGGAAAAAACATTTATGATCCCTGTAAATGAGACGGTTAAAACACATCGTGCCTTCATGTGGTTCAGTAAGTGTCCTGATGTAAGAGTCAGTGGAGATGAACAATAATGGAGTTGATGGAGGAAACGTTGTTCTTCACCTTCACATCAGAAAACTGCTCTGTGAGAAACATGTTGATCTAGAATACCATGTTTATGTTACAACTGTAGATATGTTACATTTATAAACTGTCTGGTCAAGGGAAACGTCACCACCTGGAGTAAACTAAACAAACAGGTCAGAGCCATCCATTGGATAATCACTGCAGTGATTATATGTTTCAGATGGCAACAAGTTATTTAACTAACTGATGCAGTGAATAGATTTTAATTTCTTAAACAACCATGTCAGAAGACATATCCTCTGATTATTGGGCTGCATCAAACAAAGAAAACATCTAATGAGATTACTGAAACCACTGAAATTGGGTCAAGAACCGTCTAACGCATTATTAAAACCTGGAAGAATAGTGTTGAACCATCGTCTGCCAGAAGGAAATGTGGTTGGAAAACAATCTTGAATGATCGTTACCAGAGATCACTTAAACGCTTTGAAAATCAAAACTCAACAATAGAGCTCACAGCTATGTTTAATAGTGAAAGTATGAACATTTCCACACAAAATGTGAAGAGAACTGAAGGGATTGGGACTAAACATCTGTGTAGCCTTAAGAAAACCATTTATCAGTGAGGCTAACTAGAAAAAAAAGCTTCGATTGGCTCAGAAGCATAAAGATTGGACTCTGGAGTCGATGGAAGAAGGTCATGTGGTGTGATGAGTCCAGATTTACCCTGATCCACAGTGATGAGAGCATCAGGGTCAGAAGAGAGGCAGATGAAGTGATGTACCCATCATGCTTAGTGTCTACCGTACCAGCCTGTTAGGGTAGTGTTATGATCTGGGGTTGATTCAGTTGGTCAAGTCAGCTGACTACCTGAATATACCTAATGACCAGATTTTTCTATCAATGGTCTTTTTCTTCCCTGATGACATACTGTGTTCCAGAATGTGTTGAGAAGACTTTACACAGCAGCTTGACTCTCCCATCATCAATACAAGATCTTGGTGGAACATTAAAGCCACTCTGGACGGAAAGAAATGTTGTGACATTGATCAGCTGATCAGAACGATGCCACGGAGAAATTGGCTGTAATCAAAGCTAAAGGTGGTTCAATGAAATATTAGAGTGTGTGACGTTCTTTTGGGCCAGACAGAATGTTATATTTATATTTTTCTACATGATGTATTAATCTATAGGTAAATATGACATCATTATTCATATCTCATATCTCATCTACTGGACTCATGTCATGAAGCTTCAGGCAAACTGATCTGCTTGTTGTATGATGTTACAGGATGTTCTTTATATATTTAATCTTAATAGCATTTAGTAAATAATCTCTTTTTATATAAAAATATATTATATGACACATGAAATCCCTTTATATCCTGTTTCTGTTATGTATTTTGTTCCATGTATTTTATAATGTTCACTTTGTTCTGTTTGAAAGTGGTTTGTTAACGCTGGTGTTAAAGATAAAGGATCTCTGCTTTTAGTCTGGAGTGTCTGCTTGTTGTTTTTCCTGAAGACATCTAACATGAGAGTAAAATGAAACCTTCTCAGCTGCAGTCATGTATTAATGTCAGCAGGTGGCTCCAGTGGTCACCAACCTGTGACAACATGTGGATCAGGTGCTGCTGCTGCAGAGAAGATCTAATCATTTGTTTTATGCCTAAACAAAGCTCATTCAGTGACTGGAACCTTCTGTCAGTTCAGAGTGTGTGTTGCCACGTGGATAATCAGATGCAAAAGAAGGGCACGACTTTAGCACATCCACGTGTCACTCAAATGAAGCAGCTCAAGCATTCAACGAGAGAAGCCGGCAGCTGAGAAAAGAGAAGTGCAGGGAAGATGTACTCCTGTCTTTTTATGGACCAACTTCTCAATCTTCTTTCAAAACCTGACAGTCGCATTTCTTCACAACGACTTTTCTGAGGTGACGCAAGTGACCTTAACATCCTGGAGACACTCGCACAGCCTCGACTAGATGTCAACAGTGAGCAAATGTAGAGAAACACAAGAACTAACTCTGATGATGTGAATTGATATTAACAGTACAGCCTAAATTAAGTCTGTGTGTGGTGATGTGAATCAAGGTGTAGGTTGGATGTTAATTTACAATTTACAAAAAACGACCTTTGTGTAAATGGAGTCAGAATCTTTGGGAGAGACGAGCTGAACACACGTCTTTATCTGGAGACCACAAGAAGGAAGGAGGACGACACGATGTGAGACTGATCGCTTTGACACATTTAAGATTTGTTTATTTCCTCTCTGCTTTTACAGAAACAGTTAAATATTGTGCAGCAGGGTGACGCTGGGGCCCGCTCAGACGGCTCCGTTACACAAGTCCCCTTGGCAGCACTGTAAGGGGGGCTGACATGCAGAACTGTCAAAGCAGCCTTTGGCGATGACGCCTGCAAGACACAATGGAAACGCCTCAGTTTGAACAACAACACCACAATCTGTCAGTGCAGAGATATATTTCAAACGCTCATGATGTGGGAGATAGACTTACCGCCCAAGACCAAGGTGGAGCAGCTGTCCCAGACGGGGGGACAGGTTTCGATCTCTGTGCAGGCTTTAGGGTCTGTGGTTTCACACGTGTAGCATCGCAATCCACACGCTGCATGAAAAACACAGAGTAGAAGTGTCACACATGTGGTGTTTACAAGGGCTGAGGAATACATCGATACATGTCATTAGTAAGGGTATGAATGCTATATGTATGAATAAAACTGGTGTATGTAAGTGTTGCTGAAGTGAAGATTTGTGGCTCAGAGTCTGAGAAAAGAAAATGCATTTAAAGGAGCACTGTGTAGTTTTGGAGAAGAAAGTCAAACTACTCTAATATTAGAAACATTAACAAGGTAATGAAACATAATCAGATAAACAGGCTGTTCAAAGAGGATAATAAAGGTCCCCAGAACACTGTTCGAAGCTATAAAGGTGGCTGGGTCCGCCACATATAAACAAAGGGAAACAGTGTTGTAAAATTGGGTTGTACTTTAAATGCAGTTTGTCATGAAAGCAAAAAGAAATATACAGAGTGCTCCTTTAAGATCAGATTTCACTTCCCGGCTCTGTTTGCAAATATCTACACCGTCATCACTGGAAGAAGCTGATACGTTTTTTACACAAAGAGTGAAAAACCTTCATGTACAACATCAGCCGAATTAACATAAAGTCCTAATTATTTAAGAATGTGTAGCAGACAGTGTGTCATGAAGTGTATACACTTTCTATTAATGCCAAAAGTCTTAAAATTGAGCGTTTTTTGAATGGAGTCTGGTGACCTTCTCAACTTTCTCCAAAGAAGCTGCCTGTATTAGTTACTGTCTACTAGATATGTAAAATTTGACATGTTTACCATCAGTGTTATATTCTTTGATACATTTGGTGTAAATGAGGAAATCAGTGATAACAGTGATTTCAAAGGAGGTAAGACACACTTCAGACACAGTCTTTTACAGTGATGCTGCAACAAACTGACACTTTTAACAAGGAAAGGAACATTTAATGCCGAATTTACAAGAAGGCACCAATTATTCAGAATTTGTTGTAGCACTTTCACAAAGTTTGTTACAGTTCTCCTCATGATGAGACGACTCTTAAAACAAGTGATTTGTTAAAGGAGTCTGGGATGCTGCTGTTACTAGTACCCTCACTTGGTCACGCGGTCCATGACTTTCACAGATAGCAGCTCACTTCATGCAACAATTGTGTCGGAAGATCACAACCACAGTTATTTCATCTAAATATGAAAAGTTATGACAACACACAGCCCAGAGAGAGAGAGACTGATATGTCAATCAGAGAGAATATGGTTTGTAATTCCCCCTGAAATCACATTTCTTTCATATTTCATGAATCAGACGTACCTGTAGACAGAGTCAGCATCAGGACCAGAACTCCACAAAGCTGCATTGTGAATGGAGAGAAGAACTTTTAAACCACTCAGAGAGAAGTGACCTGGAGAGTAGATGTACTTCTGCCTTCTATAGACCAACCTCACACCTTCTCTCAAAGCCTGACAGTTACATTTCTTCACAACGGCTTCTCTGATTTTGCTAAAGTGACCGTAGTATCCTGGAGACATTCGTACATTGCAGTAGTCCACTGATTGCGACATCAACTTCCGACATTTCACATTTGTGTCGTAACCTATGAACATACAGCTTAGTTCCCAGTTTGGAACTACTGTCAGTCTTTGTGTAAACAGAGCTCTGGTCAGTCGGGGGAGAGTTCAGCAGAGTCAGATTCTTTGGGAAAGTCAGAAATTTCTGTAACATCAGCTCTTAACAATCACATCTATATTTGGAAACCACAGGTTGCAGCGAGGCTCATTGTAAACTTTTGACCCTTGATTGAACTTTTTTTTAACCTTCTTCGAACTTGATGTCCAGAGCGTAGCTACGGCCGTGAGTCAGGTTGTGCAACATGTGTAAGGGACGGCACGCCTGAGGACGAGTTTGCAGAAAGAAATGACTTTTATTCACCAAACAAAACCAAAACCTGTGAGAGTCTAGAGAAAAAGGTAGAGGGGTCCGTCCAAGCAACAAACAAAGCAGCAAAAACAGGACGACCAGCCTTCCATCCTCAAAAGAAAAGATACACCAGCTGAGGACAATGATAGAAACAGTCTGTAACCATGAGGACTGTTTGTTCCTTCTCCTCCACCCTCCTTCAAACATGGACAGGGGCCTAACCACCTGAGAGGAGTGAGTAGAGAAGGTGGGGGGTGAAACACTTACTACTTCTTTTTGACCAGAACACCTTCGACCATGTTTGTTCAGATGATGCAAACCACTGACATGTTGTTTGGTTATAACTTCCAGAAAGAAATGAAGACGCTTGAACTGCTGTGTTTCCTCTACAGGTCATTTTCTGACTGATGGAGCAGAAATGAGTCCAGAAAGGTTCATCTTGTGAAATATTGGGTGTTTTGAGCCCAAGAACATGCTAATATTTATTCAGTGGTGACACACGGGACAGGATGACGTCACCTGTATGCGACAAACAAGCTGTAACGTTAGAAACACAGTACAAATATCTCATGAAATTAATGAATCTGACTTTATTTCAAACCAAAAGTTAAAACAACAAACTAAGAAACAAACAAAACAAAAGTAACAGGGTCTGAAAAGGTTCAAGTAGAAGTAAAACTTTTGCCTTTCTCACTTCTCTTAATTTAACTTTCAATAATTATATCAACTAACATACAAACAACCAGCGCCAGTTTATTTACCACCCAAAAAAATAAATAAATAACAGTTTATTTACAATCCAAATATCCACCCAGTGTGAGGAAAACCTCTAATACAACCTTTCCTCTTCCATGTACCTGCCAAAAATATATCAAATTGATTTGTATTTGTGCTTTGTTTCAACTCATCACCTGACACTTTTCCACAAGTTTGAAATTAAGATAAAAATGTTACTGTGTTGATTAGAAAAGGTTAAAAATTCATTTTATTTAGTATATATATACTTATATTTATTAAGTATATATCTTTTTTTATTCAGTGGTGTGCATCAGAAGTGAAATGTAAAACAGATAACACAGATTAAAACATGTGAGGCAGTAACGAGCTCCCTCTGCTGGTCACTATCCTTAATAACAGAGATGACAAAATAATGCTTGTCACACAATAAAAAAAACAACAGTAAATATAAATGTAACAAAAACAAAATAAAACAGTAATATGAGGATTCTTTAAATCCTCTGGGAGTCCAGTGCATATGATAGATACTAATAAATGTTATTAATACAGAGCTTTTAACAACAAAGTTACAAAGTGCTTTACAGGATTGAACCAAGTTTTTTGGTTGTAATAATGTGCTGGTTTAGAAAAAAGCAGAGCGTTGTTGACGAATACGTCGTGACGCGTTGTCGAATTTTAGCAATGCGGGAAAATGACAATGGACTTTTCAAATGTCGGACACAGTTCGGACTTCTTTGTTATGTCCTGTGGTCGTCTCACTTTAACTAAACTTCATCAAATCTTTGCAAAAAAAGCAATTTCCCTCTCTCATGGTGGGGACCTCAGATGTGGTACTGCTGTGTTCTGGCTTGCAAGACCTTAATTTAACTATAAAAGTTATAACTTCACTGCTTTCTGATGGATCACAAGTAAAAACAAGATGATGGATAGCAAAATATGCCATTTTTCAAGGTAAAACTAAACATTTGCTAACCCATTAGCTAACATTAGCATTCCACCACTTCCTGGCTAATATTATTGTTTGATAGTGTCACACAATACGATGGTAAAAGGCTTAGATTAATTCTGAAATATCAACAAACATTTGATATGAGCCTGGAAGTGAGACACACTGGATGTGATCAAGCCATACCGTTAGCCAGGAAGGGGTTGAATGCTAATGTTAGCAGCTATAAACAGCTATAATATCTGACAATTTGACAGATTTGCCCTGTTTATATAACTTACAACCTGGAACACAGCGAAGTAACACTATCACAGCATTCAAGCTTCCCACCCCGAGCACGACGTCTGAAGAAAATGGCCGCCGCCAAACAGTTACATAGTGGGACCAACACTGTCAAAACCGCTTTAAGAGATTCTGGCAGACAGAATTAGAATGACAGCTTGTAATAATGTCCTTTTAAAGTGCAGAGTGATTTCAAGTTCATACGAGGTAGATTTTGGATCGTCTTCTGACTCCATGGACAATACAAAGGCACACTTTAACCATCATCAGCTTCTACAGTTTGTCTGTGAAGCATCGAAGTTGTTGCTATGGTTACCTGCTGGTGTGTTTGATGTGTCTTGATATACAGTTTTATTACCTGCAAGCCAATGGGAGACAAGTATTTTCTGTATCCATGGTATAACTTTTATCTCCGATCCTTCTTGGTTGAGTTGTAACATTTTTTTTTAAATCAAACACTGGACTCTTCTCTGAGAAGCTGACACAATAATCTAATGAATGAAATGAGACAGGGGAGTATGAATAACAAGGTATAAAGAGAACAACACAGCTACCAATCCTGGTGTCAGTATCAGTACAAGATAGATGTCTATCCCTTCTTGTCTCACTGTGTTGGGTCTCTCAGGTGTTTCTGTCTTGGGTCTCTCAGTTTTGGGCCAATCCCTCGCTGCTGTAAAGACACAAATCTGTGTCAGTCACATGAAGAAAAAACATTTGACTGCAATGCAATACAAAACAAAATATCCTCAACAGTCGAAGTTATAGTTGTTTTGTTGGCAACAAAACCGGATATTTTTAATGAGAAGTCAGAACATTTACAGTCATGTTTGTGGCAAGATAATCGAGATATTTTTGGACATTTTTGACATTAACAAAATATCCCAAACAGATTAGGTTGTAACACATTTCCAAGATATGGCAAGAAGAAGGTTGAAGCATCATTGACAGCACTTTACTTCCCAGGTATTATTGTTCCAAAGAGGGTTCTGATGAGGGTTTACTTTGTGTCATTTTTCACTCTAGTGTCTGCTGTCAACACATATCTCAATCTGTTCCATATGTGATCAGATACACTCACCAGTGATGTTGAGTGAGAACTGTGAGACCTTCCTGCCAGATTCAGTGGCCATCCTACAGAGGTACAGGCCCGAGTCTTCGGTCCTGACTCTGGACACGTGAAGTCTGACCCGTCCTGTTCTGAGACCGTCTTTGTCGCACTGAACCCGTCCTGAGAACTGCTCGTGCTGAGGCTCGTCAACACTGTTGTCCAGGTGATAAAACACCTTCAGCCCAGGCACGAACACACAGTGGATCTTCAGTGAGGGGACGGAGATGTTGGATACGGACGAGAAGCGCCACTCCGCTGTGATGTTGTGGTTCTCCTCCGACTGATAGACCGGACCTGTGTAACGAGGCTGCAGCATTACTTAGAGGAGAGAAGACAGAACAGAGATTCAAAGTTTGTTTAGTTCTCACTAAAATCTGTTGCCTGAGAGTGTATTTTGTCTTTTCTCTTCATGGATAATAAAGTGAAGGTGTGAACTAACCACAGGAGGTCAGATAGAAGAGCAGCAGCATCCTGCAGATCATCTTCTCCATGTGGGAGGAAACAGACCTAAAGAGTGATGTGATCAAGTTCAGTCCTCACATACAACCATCAACCACCAGATATTTTTGATGTTGAGACACAAGTGTTTTAAATGAGAAGTCAGGACAATTTTCAGTCATATGTGTGGTAACAAAACTGTTTTTAATGAGAAGTCAGGACATTTCTGAAATTTCCACCCAGTTTTCTGGCAACAGAACAGATATTTTGACAAGCTGTCAGGACATTTTCTGCTGTGTTTGTGGCAACAAAGCTGGACATTTTTGATGAGAAGTCAGGACATTTACAGACGTTTTTGTTGTGACAAAATGTGCCTACATTTGTCGTGATATCAGGATGTTTTCCCATCGTCATTGTGCCAACAAAACCGGAATACTTTTGTCAAAACGTCTATTTCAAGCCAAGACAGGATCTTTTCTGAACCCTAATCAGGTGCCAAGCTGGTGACCACTGTTCATAACTGTGCTTTCACATTTACACGTTTGAAACCACTGGATAGTTATAACAAGACATGAGGACATTTCCAGCTGTTCATCTGTTCATCATCATGTCTCAAAACATGATTTGAATCCTAACAGAAATGTTGTTTTCAGCACTTGAGCACGTCACTGTCACAACATGAAAGTGAAAGCTTAACCTAAAGCGTTCCAGCTTGTCATCAGCATTATTGTGCACTTCACACTTTCCCTATTTAAAGGTATATTGAACTTTTTCCGCATTAAAATCCCTAAAACAACTTTCCTACATATTTTGTTGAGCTGTGTTCTTACATCATCCTAAATGATTTCAACAATGTTCAAAACCAGAGAAACCTGTCATTTTGTTCAAGTACACAGAGCATTTCATTTTCTCGCCTGTTGCTTTAACTTGCAGGAGAGCGTTCAGAGAAAGAGGAAGGAAGTCACGCGAGCAACAAACATTAGATGGAAGGACGGTGATGTTCAGTCAGTGTTTATAAAAGAGCCTGAAAGAGCTGCTAAAGCATTTTTACTGTCAGGGTTACCTTTAGATGCAGATGGTGGTAAGATCCCTGTAAAATCCTCTCAGTGGTAAAAAATAAAACTCTGTCATGTAACCATCCAGATTCCTTGAGTGGATAAAAAAACAACTGATAAAAAATGAAGGGAAGTTTACCAGACAGGATCCGAAACAGAAAAATAAGTCTTAACAGAATTTGAACAACTTGTAAAATCAAATAAAACCAAACTCAAAAGTTAAACCACACAGAAAACTCCTTGCTCTGCCGGAGAATAGAGGACTCAGCCTTTTAAACAGGCGAGCATTGCATCAGTCCAGCCTCCACAGGGAGGTGGAGATGGTTTAGTCACATGCAGCAGTGACGTAGTTTTGTTTACAAACAGAGCGGAGACACAGGAAGCCTCCTCGCTCCTCCCTTCTGTCTGAGGAGCTTCTGTACTCAACGTTTCCATTAAATATCTTTGGGTGAATATGAGGCTTAAAGCTTTTTACGCTGTTAATAACGCAGTACGAAGACACATTCTCTGTACTTTCACTTTCACAGGTCAGACCACATGACTCCACCTCCCCCCTCCACCTCCCTCCTGGCTACAACCAGCTGATGCAACATGCACCAAATAAACACGCGCACTTCCTGCTGCTGTTGTGCAGCGAAGCCGCTCGCGACTATAAAGTACAACACAACAGGTTTTGGGGCTATTTTTGCTTCAATAACATCTTTTTTCAGACTAGTAGAAAGAAAACTTCACATTTCTGTTCTGGACATTTATGCAAGTCATCACAATATCCAAAAAGAACTGTGTTAATGTGAGCAATCAGCTGGGGAGGGTTCATGGTGAGCATGTAGTTTAAAAATGCATTCCTAGTGTTATCTGCACGCATGATATGATCATCTGAAGCTGAAGATTAGACAATGAACCAGGAGACGGACTCCCTCCAACATCTGGAATGAAACAACAGTTAACCTGAGCTCAGGTGTGAGACAAAGAACACATCTGGCTGACTGTAAGATCTCTGAACGTCACAGCTGGTTCAGTGTCTGGTTCAGATCACTCTGCTCTCCCACCAGCTGTCAACCACTGTGTTATCTGTTGTCCCATCTTAAGTTTCTATCACAGAAGTCATGACTCTTGCATCTGTAAGTCTTTAATATCACAGAGTTAGAGGCTGTCAAGGAAGTTAAAGAATCATCAGCAACACGGAAAAAATAATAATAGCATTTTATTTACGCAAACTAATGAACATATTTATGTTATTTTCTGGCTCAATTTCTTGAAAAAAATCATGTAATGAAAAAATATAAAACAGGAAAGTTCTCACATAAATATAAACAGTAAGTAGGAGAAAATTAACGCATTTACTTATTTAACTTCGGCGTGAAACATCTTGTAAAAACAAATAAAGTCTTCATGAAAAGAAAAAACGATAAATTAAACATTTAAACACAATATAACAGCTGTCAACACCACCTTTTTATTTCTACTCTTCTATCTAGTGGTTCAATGACGAGGAAAGAAAAGGACACGAGAAAAAAACATTTCATAAAAGAATATATATTTACAGATATAAAAAAAATGTACTGGCTGTATTTTACTTCTGTCTTATTGCGTAGCTTTAAAACAACAACAGTATGTCGGAACTTTCTTTATTACGATCACGTTCATCGGTGTGAACATGAAATTGTTGGTTTTCCTGCTCGATGTCACTGATTTCATGTTGCACGAGCTGCAGATTAAAGTTGTGCTCTGATAGTCATCACCTTATCATGATGCTGCATCCTAGTTGTGCAAACGTTTAGACAACGCGCTGATAAACTCTCAGTTAAGAATAGTGCTTATCACAGACTGGACATTAATTTGGTTGATTTGCACTTAAAGACAGAGAAGCTTAAATGAAGCGTACATCTCTGTGATGTAGCTAAATATCCAGACACGTTTGGAATCGCTTTTTGTCCGAGTGATTTTCTGCAAAACCACAGGTAAGTTACAACTTTATATTTCGTTATGCTAATTGTTCTGTTTCTCTCTTTCTCTTTCGCTTTGTTGCGTATGCTCTGTTGAGGTTTACGCACAAAAAAACACCTCGCTGGGGTTTGAAAAAGATCATTGTTTGCCTTAAAATAGCTGTTTCGGTGGAAATTGTACAGTGGCCTCGTTAAAAATACAATCCCGGCTGGAGATGGCCCCAGTTTCAGTGAAATACATTCAGGTTGGTCACCACAAACATTGGCAGGAAGTTCTCCCCTTGCTCTCTTTTAAAAGTGTCACGTTTTCAAATGTTGAGATGCCATTCCCAATCCTTTAAAAATATGCAGTGGTTTCACTCCACCTCCATCTCCTACACCTCCTCATATGAAAACCAGGTCAAAAACACGTGACACGTACGAAGTCGGACGAATCTGTAGTTTGCAGGAATGTTAAAGTAATCACAAAAAACACGTCTGACGCATGCTTGTGACGTTTACCCACAGGTGAGCTCGCTCCTATCTGTTCATCTCCACCACCCTCAGCAGTGCTCTCCTCAAATCTTCTCATCCATCAACAATAGAGGGTTAAAGTCTTCAGATAAGGACAGTGTATCTGCGTCAGCTCTCTCTCAAGCTTATCTCCTGCAAAACGGATTCTTTATCATGTTGTTAACACGGCTACTGAGCAACTGGTTTTATGACAGGTAACTGAGGTGTAGCCGGAGCAACTAAGATATCAGACCTCGTTTTATACTAACTGTCTAGACTCCAAAGAGAGCCGGACGAGGAGAGTCGGACTTTATAACATCGACACTTGGTGCTGACACGCAGTCAAAGCCGATGGACTGTATTTTCCAGCTGTCTTTTGAAATGAAGACGTCGACCGTGTTATCTTCACCATCTTGCTGCTGCTGTTTCCATTCTCACGCTCACGTATATTTCTACGTACATAACTGTATATCTGTATAAGATGTTTACAAGCTTTAATTTGGTTATACAACCCTGTGTTGTATAATGAGGAATAAATGACTTTGTACACTGTTCAGCTATGCCATCCTGGAAGGTTTGGACCTGTGCTACAAATCAGTCAGGGCACTGAAAGCGTTTCAGAACCATCCATGTAAAAGTGAAGTCAGCGCCATGTGGATGTAAACCTGCGCCTGCACAAGTCATCCGGTTTAACATGAATAAAGAAAATACGAATCCAAGAAGACGCTTTGCTGCAACTGGCGCGGGATCACTGCTTCTAACCCGACCCGTTACGTCGGGAAGCAACAGCAGGCTGAAGAAAAGGAGTTAAGACATGTCAGTCATGTGACAGGACTTCTGGGTCCGACTTGTTTCACTTCAGGTAGAGCGACATGATGAAGTCCAGAGACAGACAGTCAACCCAGCTGCTGCTGCTGCTGCCAGTCCCAGTCCAACAAACAGGCCAATCCTGCACCGACTCTCTGCCTTTGGTTTTGGTTCTGGTTCTGGTTCTGGTACCACCGGTATGGGCGTCACGGTGGCTTCTGCAAAGAGCATTAACAGCGTGTGTGTCAGTGCAGCTGATAGTTTGAGTCTACACATGTTGTAATTGACCAGATGAGTTTAAACGATTTCACGTCACGATCTCGACTCACCAGTGATGTTGAGTGAGAACTGTGAGACCTTCCTGCCAGATTCAGTGGCCATCCTACAGAGGTACAGGCCCGAGTCTTCGGTCCTGACTCTGGACACAAGAAGTCTGACCCGTCCTGTTCTGAGACCGTCTTTGTCGCACTGAACCCGTCCTGAGAACTGCTCGTGCTGAGGCTCGTCAACACTGTTGTCCAGGTGATAGAACACCCTCAGCCCAGGCACCACGAACACACAGTGGATCTTCAGTGAGGGGACGGAGATGTTGGATTCGGACGAGAAGCGCCACTCCGCTGTGATGTTGTGGTTCTCCTCCGACTGATAGACCGGACCTGTGTAACGAGGCTTATACAATCCTGAGAGGACGAGACAGAGAGATGAAATAAGATGTGGTGATCATCAGGATGCGCTGTTCAAACATGCAGCTACACTTAAAGGTTTAATTCACGAGACCAGTAGACATACAGTGTCCAGTACGTGTGGTCAAACTCAGCATGGACAGGAGATCATGCTGTGCACGAGACACAGTTGCAGGTGGAGGAGATAAAGTCAAGTAAACTAGACATAACATAACAAAAGACACAAGAGCGTTGTGTGTGCTCAGAGGAATGATAACGTTAGTGAGTCATAAATGCATTGATATGAATCATCTCGTGTACTCTGTATTACTCATCCGCCTTACTGTAGGTAGGGTAAGTTACAAATACAGCCAGAGTATTGAAACATGTGTTAATATATATATATAAAAAGGTTAAAAAAAAAGGTCTTCAAGCTCTTTGCCAATGTGAAGTTAGTCAAAGATCTTAAAAGTTACAAAGGTCAAAGTTCACACCAACAGGCGCTCCTCTCTCCCACGTAAAACACTGCTCCTGAACGCCTCGTGCGTAGTGCCACCGTAACTTCCTTGACTTTGTGACATCACACTTTATCACCGAGTGACACAGTTGCATAATTTATGCCTCGCTGCATGTTTGGCCTGCGAGATTTGACTCATGTGTCAGGCACGTGTGAGCTGAAACAGTCAGAGCAGACTCAGGCCTTAAAGAGACAGGAGCTAGTACAAGTTAACTCATGTGCCGTATCTTTCCATCTGTCCATTGTTCAGTCATCACTGACTTTGAAAGACAAACAGAAGTTCACTTTTTTTTTTAAAGTGACCGCTGTCAGCTGCCTGATCGTTACTGCAAATGTGCAACGAGTCCACAAGAATTCACACCAGATACCAAATAAGACTTTTTATAACTAGTTTTAAAGACTTCTGGATATGGTCTGGTGAGGTTTGTGATCTGCTGTTCGTGATGACGACCCCTCTGGTAAAGTCTTGCACAAAGGCGAGGACCCCAAATGCAGACACCACGGCAGGTGGGTTAGGAACAAAGGGCCAGCTTTAAAAAGGTGAGCAGGAGCAGATGCAGAAGCAGGCAGATCAAGAAGTACTAAAAACTAACTAAACTAAACTAAAAGAACAAACCAGAGAAACACAATGCTGAAGTGGGGAGAACATTTACAACACTTAACGACAGAGTGATGACTGATTGAACACAGGTGAGCCCGAGAAAACAAAGAGAGGAGGAAAAAAAGGAAACTTATCAGGACATCACAAGGGAGGGAAAACAAGACAACATGACACACCAGAGACCAGGACCAGGACACAAACTTGTCTCCTGACAGCGTGAAAAAGTCACATTGGGACAGAAAATGGTGATATTTCATTTCTGGGTGAACTTTTCCTACAACTTTTCTCTGCAGTGTAATAAAGTGAATCTGTAAACTGACCACAGACACAGTTGAGGCTGATGAGCAGCAGGATCCTGCAGATCATCTTCTCCCTGTGAGAGGAGACAGATATGCAGATATTCAGCCGGTGTGCTCTCATGCACGAAAATTCATCTGTGTTCTCACATGTTAAGATAAGATGACATATGAGATGAGTTTGACTTACCAGCAGAGTCACTTCTCCTCAACATAAACTCAGACGTCCTCTTTATGGGAAAAAACTTCCAGAATGAGCCTTTACTCAATCCTCCATCAGAATGAGCCTGTTCTCCACCTACTCCTGCTACTCCTGCCTCTGTTAAATCATTTGTCTCATCTGCAAGACGTGCAGTTGCATGTTTTCCTGGGCAGGTTGCAGCTGAAGAGACGCCCCGTCGACTGCCGTCAGACCGGTTTATCTTGAACGTGACGACATCTGTAGGACGGCTGATGGGTAGTTTCACAGAAAACTATTATTTTATGCAGCAGTATGTACAAAATGTGTTTGTACATCAAATATGTTACACAAATATGATAAAACAGTGTAAACAGTTTAATTTCTACTTTTCACTACAGCTGTCGAAGCAGTTTTCCTCTCTGTATTGGATTATGGGGATGTAATCTACTACTCTCAAACTAGACGTATTTTATTACTTTGCATTAAGATTCATTACTTGTGATAAGCTGCCGGACACACTACTGTCAGCTTTACCCAAAAAAAATGGGCTTGTCTGCTTTGTTAAAAAGAAGGAAATTACTATTTCAGCCTTTAAACTCCTTGGAATGTGCCTAAAAAAACTACAAGTTGTTCTTTGCTTTGCACTTTTTCTTTGCTTTTGAGCTGTTTTTTACTTTGTTTTTTAAAAAGTTAAGAAAACCTGCTTGGAATTTGCCTAAATAAAAACTACATATCACCTCATTAACACTACAAGGGTCAACTGCAAATCATAATTGTTCTAACTATTTTGCAATTTTAACATTGTTAAATCTATGCCACTTTTTAAAAATGTTTTCGTCCTGTGATTTTTGTTTTTATCTGCTTCATCATGTGCCTGTATTGTCTCCCTTGACGTGTTCTCTGGCGATTTAGATAAATAAATGTGTGATGCACGATATGGATTCTTATCAGTCGATGCGATAACTGATAAGTACCTGACTCTCATGGCCAATACTGATAAAAAAATAAAACTTTTTATGCCTTTTCATGCACACCTGAACACAAGAAAGGCTAAAATGTTGTGAGCAAAGATGGCTTGATTGTTGTTCTTCTTCTCTGTTTTTATTGGCTGCCCAGAACACAAATGTACACAAATTTCTTCATATGCCGATGAACGATAATGTACGTTTTCCCTTATTTTTGATATATATTGCTTAAAATAAATGAAAGAATGGAAAATATAACAATATATTGGCATCGGTTGCAAAACACATGCATCAATCCAATATGTTCAAAATGCATTTTCAAATTATTACAACATATTGTTTAAAAATCCCTCAACACAGCTGCACAAATACTTCAGATGATGTATTTAAATTCCTCTCTGTAGTGTGAAGTTACTACTGAATGAGAGACCTGCCAGATAAAACGAGATCCGGACCGATGGGTTGTTCCCGCCTCTACATGACCTTGCAGGTACTTTCTCTCTCGCAGCGGCAGCACGAGATAATAACTGTGACGGAAAAAAAAAATTCCAATGAAGCCAAAAGTCAGAATGACTCAGCTGAGGAACAAAGGTGATGTGAGCAGGTGTGTGGAAGTTCATGTTTGGCAGCCTGCAGGTGACAGGAAGCTGCACAACACGTTTCAAATATCTTAAGGCAAAACTCTCGGCAAAATGAAACCAAGGGTCTTTTTGTGAATGTACCCGAGACAAACGTTTGTTTTTTTGGACAACTCATGTTAGCTGCTGCTTGTTCCGCTCACCGCCGTCCTGCCAGTCGAAAAGCATCGATTTCCGAATGCGACTTAACTTGGAGGACAGTTAAGGTGGAACGCTCCTAAAGCTTAGTTCCATATAAATGCTCGGATAATTTGTTGTTTTGTCGTTAGCAAAAAACAATATTGACCTTGAAGTTGAAAAAGGAGCCTCATATAAGAAACAATACTAAAATCAAAAGCCGGAAAAGTCACGTGAGATCTCGCGTGGATAGTTGTTGCCGGAAGACCCTGGTGATACTACGAGCAAAGTTTCATGTTGTGTCGAAACTTCTTAGTGTTTTAAAAACAGAGATTTTTGATGCTATCATAGAAATGCCCTTAGCACTCCCATTAAAAAGGATTCTGACCCGAAAACGAAAATACGGCGAATCTTAAAAGTGGCGCTTTCGTTGTAATTATGCTTTTAAACGAACGTTTGACTCAGGTACATTCACAAACAAAGCCTAGGTTGTATTTTGGCGAGAGTTTCACTTTAAAGACCGTCTGTTCCAGTGCAGCACCCACCTGACGGAGATATCTGAGTTCCGGCTCCTGCGTGGAAAAATAACTCCACCTGACCAGCAGACAAAAAGACAGAAGTGTAAAGAATGAGAAGGACTAACAGAACCTCCTTCACCCTGAATCAGGTTTCAACTCAGAGACCTGGCATCAGAGAAGGCTTTTATAACGGTGGCCATGTCCTGCCTCTTGGATACGGTTGCCTAACAGCAAAACACCGACACAAAAAATAAACAACAAACAATCAAACATGACTTCCTGTTGTAGAGAGAAAGTTTATGGGAAGCTAAGAACAACTACACCCGTTTAAATTGCTGAGTACAGCGTGAGACTACTTTTTTTAACCACATGATATCAATGGTTCCGCTATCAACTGTGACGTTCCCACAACACCAGGGTGTTTGTTTGATCCTGTTTGTCTTTCATGGTCTCCACAGGATGTATCGTAAAACTCTTTGCTGATCCTCTGACTGTATATCTGGGATCAGTTTGACCTGATGGTGACAGATTTAAGACTTGACTGCTGTTTGACTTGGCAGAAACAATCAAAACACAAGTTTTTTTTTGTCACTTTAGAGGCTCAGATATGGAAGACAAGTCGATGAACTCAGTTTTTAAGGTAGTGTATTTTCATTGCTCTGTTTTCATAGAACTGAATGACGTAACATTAGCTGACGAAGACTTTGGACTTGATCTGCCTCCAGCTGTTTGCCTCATGGTACTTGTTGATCCACAACATGTGATCTTTAGCAGCATCTAGTGGCCACAGGTGGAACTGCATGTTGAATTTGACAACTTTGTGTCACGTGTGAATCAATTAATCACTCGAGAAACCCAGATGGTGACGAGTTGTGTTTATTCATTTATTCTCAGTTGAACAGTCATTACTAAAATCACATTTTACTCTCAAACGATCAATGAAATGATCTGGCAGTAGCAGTTTCATCCACAGTGTGGACAGATTTTGACACAATCATTCACTGCAAACAAACTCCTGGGATTGATTACATAAGGAAATGATTCTGATTTGCTGATCATCAGATTTTCACTTATTCAGCAGTAAACACGTTCTAGCTCTAACTGAAGCTTGATGTGATGCTGGTTGATTTGCCTGCACTGACTCCAACGTTAAGTAACTTTAAACCTGTGAACTAATTTTTGGTCTCTACAACATTTGTTAGAGGCATGTAGAACCTTAGTTTCCTTGGCTATATGAAGCTGGATTGATGTGCTGCCTTAATAAAAAACTAACGTTGATCCGTCCTATAAATGTTTGGTTTTGCCCTCCAATCACACTGACCAGCATTTTCTTGCGAATGACCTCCACTGGTATGACACACTTTGGTCAACAAGTCAGCCAATATGAACATTTTCCTGAGACCTGGCATTAACATGCGAGTCAGGTGACCACTGGTGACTACATCTCACTTCCCTCATGAAAATGAACACATCACCAGGAGAAAGAAAGAACTGCCGAATTAACAAGGAGGCCCAAGTAATTAGAAATTTGTCAGAAAAAAGGGTTTCACAAAGTTTATAAAGTTTCTCTGACTCAACAACTCACAAAATGGCGTGCTTTTTAAAGGGAGTCTGGGGACTTTCTCCACAGGCTACACACACTTACAGTGTATTAGTGACTGTTTACTATATTCACAAAATTTTACATGTTTATGGTCAAAACATTTTGTGTCATTTCATAAATTTGGTGAAAATCAGTTGAAACAGCTGCTAAATGTTGGCAGGTAAGAAACACTTCAGTCATAGAAGCGGACAGGCTGGTACAGCAAAGCTGCGACAACACTGACACTTTTTACAATGAAAGAAACGACTTCATCTTTTGAATTTAATACCAAATTTATAAGCAAGCACTAATGATGTAGAATTTGTTGTAGTCGTCTCAAAAAGTGATTTTAATTTTCTTACCTCTCAACAACTCTTATAAAACTCTTATTAAATTATAAGATCTGTCAAGGGAGTCTGGTGATAGCGTGTTTGGATCGGTTGAAACAGAAATCTGCTAATATCAGCAGGTTAATCGAGGAAAAACATGTCATTTACATTACAGTCAACCTTCTTCATCTTCTTCTTCTTCATCTTCTTCATCTTCTTCATCTTCTTCATCTTCTTCTTCTTCTTCATCTTCTTCATCTTCTTCTTCTTCTTCTTCTTCCATGTGGTCCAGGACAGATGTTTGTCTGAGTGATTGGATCTCAGGACA
>OMLP01035773.1:0-11641 GCA_900302685.1 Spondyliosoma cantharus | reverse complement strand
CTAAGGACTTAATAACATCCCGAAAACATTTTCCAAGTGTTGCTTACAGAATGTTCTTCCTTTGTTATCATATATGTTAACTCAACAACATCACCAAAACATTCTCAGAATGTTGCAGACAAAGTGTTTTACCTTTGTTAACATATCACATTACGGGAATGTTTTTTAAAAATGTTATATAATCTGAGGCCCTAATAACATCCTGAAAACATTTTCTAAATGTTGCTTTCAGAATGTTCTTCCTTTGTTTTCATGTAACATTCTCTGAATGTTTTATAGAAGAACATTCTATAATATGTTACCTCACCGACACCCCCAAAACATCCCGAGAATGTTACAGCTAAAACTTCCTTCCTTTGTTAACATATCACATTACAGGGGCGTTTTAGAAAAATGTTTTGGGATTGTAGGCTTTAATAATATTCTGAAAACATTTTCCGCATGTTGCTTTGACAATGTTCTTCCTTTGTTATCGTATAACATTGTGGGAAAGTTTTATAAAAAAACGTTCTGTAATCGGAGCCCTTAAAAACATGCCAAAAACATTTTCTAAATGTTGCCTTAAGAATGTTCTTCCTTTGCTATTTTGTAACATTATGGGAATGTTTTATAGAATAACATTCTATAATCTGTTATAGAACATCACCAAAACATCTTCAGAATGTTGCACCTAAAACAGTCTTCCTTTCTTAACATTTAACGTTATAGGAACATTATTTGAAATGATAAACATCCTTAAAATGTTCTTTGAACATTAGATAAAAACATTTTTGGAAACATAAGAACTTGTAGGGAATGTTAGCCAATGTTGTGGGAACATTCCCTGCTAGCTGGGTTATGGTGTTGATACCTTTGAAATAAAGTGTGGTGCTTGTCAGGTTTCAAGGGAACCAGTCTAAATGGAGATAGTGACATTATTTTACAGCCAAGCAATCAACATTTACTTCATAACAATACATTAAACAAATAAATCAATCAATAAAGACAGTATTGGCCATCACAATCAAAAAACAATCTCCACACACTAACACACCACTCCCCCCAGGCAGACTACAGTGACCATGTGCAGAGAGACCTGCTGGACGCTCTGCTGAGTGCCAAGCGCAGCGCTGAGAACAACAACACAGCAGAGATCAGTGCCGAGTCCGTGGGCCTCAGTGACGACCACGTCCTAATGACTGTGGGAGATGTCTTTGGAGCTGGTGTGGAAACAACAACCACTGTGCTCAAATGGGCCATCATATACCTCATCCACAACCCACAGGTAAGGGACTAGAGGCTACTCTAATCCAACTGTTTTTTTTCCAATCCCCAGTAACTGAAATCATGTGTAGAAAATGTTGATGGAAAAGACAAAAACACGTGCAAATTAAATTAAAGTGTATTCTCTGTATTTCTTAACATTGTGTGTGTTCAGATGCAGAGGCGTATCCAGGAGGAGTTGGACAGTAAGGTGGGGATGGACCGGTCCCCCCAGCTCAGTGACAGAGGTAGTCTGCCCTACCTAGAGGCCACCATCAGGGAGGTGTTAAGGATCCGCCCTGTGGCCCCTCTGCTAATCCCCCATGTGGCCCTCAGTGACACCAGGTGCACTCAACACTGCCATGAAACTCAGTTAGAACCATTGACTACCATCCATCTAGTCCACCATGTTTGGAATATTTGTTTCATGCACAGAGAAGAATTAAATATCAATTAAACATGAGAGATCATTGTTCCTATAACCTCCCCTTTTTGTCTCTGCTTCTCCGTAGCATTGGAGATTTCACAGTGAGGAAAGGAACTCGAGTCATCATCAACCTGTGGTCTCTGCACCATGATGAGAAAGAATGGAAAAACCCTGAGCACTTTGACCCTGGTGAGAAGAACCTTTCTGTCCAATGTGCCATTTTAGCCTGGAAAATGATGAAGTGTAACCGTTAGTCCCACATTCTAAATTGAGCACCAGTAGTTGTTACAGTTCAGCACCAGCATAGTAGACCAAAAAAAACAAAAAAACACTGGCATTGTCTGCCACACCTCCCCTCTCCCTTCGCCCCAATGCGCCCCACCCTCTACACCGCCACCATTCTCAGCAGCAGCAGGTGTAGCCAGGCACAGAGGAAGCATCCCATCAACACAGGAAATAATGGAATAAAGTTACCCTTTTGTGGACCATGTCAAATGACGATGTAAGTACATTAGGCAAGCAAGAGGATGTAAACCATGGCTATTATTTGCTTCAGTAACTTGCAGAGTTGAGAGCGAGAGGCACAAGAACACCAGCAATCCTGCTTGCTGTGTCTATAAACGGGGCGGTCCAATGTTTCCTAAGTGAGGGGGCTCACATGCACTAACATGCACAAGCGGCCAGACTGGCAATCCAAAACAAACAACAGAAAAGCTCAATAATAGTTGGCATGGCAAGTTTATCTGTAAAACACAGACAGAGAGTGTGAAGTCACTCTGCTCAGGACATTTTTATTCCATTATATCTTTACATGGTAAGTTGTGTTCTGACATCTACTGAGGCATACGACAAAAGTCATACCTTTCACATGTTCTGCATAATCACTCAGAGAGATGAATGTGCATGGAGCAAGAGCTGTCCTCCTGCCTTAGGGTATGAACTTATCAATCAGCCTCGTCAAAGGATTAAGGCGGATTTCTGGGTAGAAATTGAATACAGTATAATATTCATAATTATGTTTTCATTAGTTTATGATAACTTAAAAGTAAGAACCATATATATTTGTTAATTTGGAATCAGCCTCTTACATCTACAGAGGGAGCAGGTACACTTCTTTTTTAGCGGCCGATGGAAGGTTCAGTCCATTGCAATCTGCAACCTCACCACTAGATGCTACTAAATCTACACACTGGACCTTTAGGTGTCATTATGAAGCGAATATAAGCTCATGCCAGCTGGGGAAAAGGATGATTTTTTAACAGAACTTAGTAAAGAATAGGAATAGGATTAATGGTGATACAAAGAGATAAGCCATATCTGACTACTGTGCTGTTATGAATGAATTGAAATAGAAATAGAAAATACTTTACTCTCTATCTTTTGTTTTCAAAAAGGGTACCTTAAAAAACACAACATATCACATTCAAAACAGGACACATGAAACAGATTAGCATAGAAAAACAATAGGAGTGACATTAAAAAGAACGTCATGTGGTCGATGTTTAGGACTGAATCAGAAAAGGAAAGAAATGCTTTTTGCTGAGGTAGAAAGCTCGCTTAAAAAGTGTCTGTCCTTACTGATTGAGATATTTGATGAAATCAGGGACAAATTATTTTCTATGCAAAGGGACTCACCTTTGCCCTGAGGGTGCATTGATATCTGCACCGATGTTGGTTTCATTGGAGGCTTGTTGTTATGCTTGTGTAAGTTGATTCTTATTCCTGTGCTCTTCCTCTGCAGGTCGGTTTTTGAACAGTGAAGGCACAGGACTGATCATCCCATCATCCAGTTATCTGCCTTTTGGAGTTGGGGTCAGGGTGTGTCTGGGTGAGGCCTTGGCCAAGATGGAGCTCTTCCTCCTCCTGTCCTGGATACTCCAGTGCTTCACACTCTCTGTCCCACCAGGGGACTCACTGCCCAGTCTGGAGGGCAAGTTTGGTGTGGTCCTCCAGCCAGTCAAGTATAAAATTAACGCCATGCCCAGACCAGGCTGGGAGAGGAAGTGCCAGGGATTGTGAAGTCGGCAATGCTTGACAGCACTGGCTCTCAGCTGTGAGACCTTTCCTTACATCATATAGGTGGATCATCAAGCAGTTAACTGGACATATCATAACATCTCTTTGTATGCATTTATTACTATTTCTTTACAGTAAAATTAAATCTTAACCAACAGTTCTGAACATCATTTATAAATAAACGTTTGGGTCTACTATACAGTACCTGACAAGTTCTGTCTGCTGCCATGGAATACGTTACTGAAAAATCTGAGGCTAGACAATGGACTACATACCATTAGTAAGATTACTTTGAAATGTAGTCAGTTACTGAATACAATTTGCACGGCAGTTTTCTAATAACAATATAATCCACAATGACAACAGATGTTATCTTGTCTGAATTCTTTTGGATAACCTTTGGATTACATCAAAATCAAACATTGAACATATTGCCTCAGGTCACAACATACATTGGAGGGTTGTGAGAGGAGACTGCTTCCTTTTAATATAAACAGTGTATTTTGTTTTACAAATCTAAAAAGTAATAGTAACTTCCATCAGATAAATGTAGTCTAGTAAAATGTATTGATTAATAGAATATATACAGTAAATAATCAAGTGATGCAGAAGCATCACAAACTTTACTTCTCAAAATACTTAAGTACCTCAATATTGTATTACACATTATTTAAGAAAATGTACTTACATTCCACCACTGTATAATAGCTCATATGGCACAGTCATTATAATGTCCACAGCAGTAATTCCATCACTACAACAACAGTCATGTGATACTCACGCGATCTACTGCTCTGGCATTGCACTGCTATAACACTGTTGAAGTTATTATGAACAGCGGCTGTACAGTTGCTGAGGAGTTAGAGAGGGTCGTCCAGTAATTTGAAGGTCACCTCTGTCATCAGTCTGTCAATGTGACAAATATTGTAAAGCACTTTAGTCGTAAAGCACAGTCAGTAGACTGGATAAAGTGCTATATAGTTCATTTACCATACCAAACAATATGATCAAAATGAATATAGCAGAACCAGAGATATCACCTCCTTCCTTTTAAAAACCTTCCTCTGGAGCCACAATAGGCTTTTTACTACATGTTCTCATATGCAGTAGTACTGTCCAAGACCTGTGAACACACTTTAATGTCTAAAATTGATGGAGTTACTGAGATACAGTTTTGAAGTACTTTTACTTTAGTATTTCTATTTTCTCCTACGTTATACTTCCACTCAAGCACATTCTAGAGGCAAATACTGCCCATTTTACTCCACTACATTTATTATAACTTACTAGTAGATAAGATACTAGTTACTTTGCAGATTATATGCCGCATCAGAGCGAAAGTAGTGCATTTCTAAATCAATTTATTTTATCTGCAACTGATTTTTTTTAAATAATACTGATTCCAGTAATCAGAAAAATGCTGAATATTGGATCTCATAGACAGTCAAGTTAATAATTGGTCGACCCATTGGTGTCATTCACATTGGGGAAAGCACTTTTTGATATTGGCCAATTTTCTATCTATCCATCTATCATTTTTTAAAATCATACTTTGTTAAAATTGGTTTAATGGTTTTCCCACCATATCTACTCTGAAATCTAATTGCCTACATTTGCATATGATCAAACCACTTCAAAAAATGTTCTCTTATCTATGCCCTGTCCACATGAAAACGCTCTTTAGTGAAAACACTCCACCAATGTAAAGTCACCCTCTTGCTTTAGCACATTACATTGTTCAGAAACTTGACGATTTTCCTATCAGTACCAGCCTATTCGTATGTGTGAGGCTCATTTTAGTATCAACACAGCATCTTTACTTTTACATAAGTATGACTTTTGTGGCTTTTTTACAACACTAGTTGTAGAGTCTATTTCCAGTCTATGAAAGTCCACTTTGTGTAGTGAATAGAGGCTTCATCTACTGTCTGATGCTAGTCTTAATACAAACCACGCGCGAAAACGACTTTTTGTGCAGCCCACACTATGTCTCACATCACGTTTTGCTGTTGATTTTACATTTAGTCTCGACAAATATAACCAGCAAACTGCAAACCTTGTGTACTTTTGTGTCCTTGATGTTCACTCTGAGTTTGTCTCTGATATATTGGCTTGCCTGTGCTGTTGTGTTTCATGTTGAGACTGTTATGGCTCGGGATAAATAGGCTATAAAATGTAGAGACAAGGGGTGTCTGTCTGCTCTTTCAACTGGTGGAGGGGTGGGGGTGGGGGTCTTAGTGCAGAAAGCTCCTCAGCTCCAGCAGCGCAAAGCAGTTTGAAGTGCTTCTGTGCCTCTGCAGTGAGTAACTATCACCATTCATACACCTGTTGTGTTGGGGTACGCTGATTGACACGCATAGCCCGCCCCCTGCACTTGTCCGTTTATTGTAATTGGTTCGACACTGGTGTATATGGAAATTCCCCCGCGCGACCCTCGGCTCACACCTTACCGTCGCCAGTCAGCGGGAGAACGCGCGAGGCCACAGGCGTACTGTAAACCCAGCACGGCCCCTCTCACACCGCCAGAGACAGCTGCCTCCGTTAACCGGCCGCCACCGGTACACCACCGTCACCCCACAACAACTCCAGAGCTCCCGTGAAGAGGCCGACAACATGCCGCGATCTTTTCTAGTGAAGAAACACCAGAGCAGCAAGAAACCAAAGTATGGAAGACTGACCTCAAAGACTGAGGGTAAGACTATTTGTGCTCAGTCTCACTCGCATGGCTCGTTTTATTAGACACAAAGTAACGGGGAGAGGACGAAGAGTAACTCAGTAGTTCAGACGTGCAATTTGGGGACACGAACACGTTATTATATTTATGTTGCCTGTGGCGAGTTCATTTAATTTCTTTCGAGGGAACTGTTAACTGTTTTGTAGATTAAGATTTTAACAGCACACAGCCTCGAGTTAGACCTAAGAACAGAAACTGCATAGAAAGTGATATATTGCTGTTGTGTACAGCAGTGGGCTACATAAAAAGACTCTTTACAGATGCTAATAATACTTAAACATGCCAATTTTCACAATAATTTATTTCATTTCCTAAGCACATTTGACTGCTTGACTTTTACCTGACATGTAGGCTAAGTACTTAAATGTCATGTTTAAAGTCACACAATCATTAGGGAAGATTTATTCATAGAGATTAGAAAAACACCCTTTTCTTTTCTTTTGCCCAAAGTATTCAAGTATTACATTTTTTTTATTATGGTAAATGTTTTAAATCAGCACAGGCTTTCAGAGTTTTATACATATTTGTTTCGTCTCTAGCAAGTTACAGGAAAGTAATGCTGCAGAGAGAAACGAGAGTTGTGTGGCCACAAACCAAAATGTAGTTTTGTGTTTAGCAGGTGCAAATTCTGTCCCCAAAGACTTATTGCTTTGTCCTTAGGTGCTTGAGAGACCAGAAGGGCCCCATTAAGCAGCCTCAGGACCCTATGTAGTGACCTTCCAAGCTCCTCCTGATAAATCCCTCCTTCAACCTTTGTATTTGTTTCAATACAGCCCTTAAAGTGAGCTTCAGCCTCCCCCTCCCCATCACACTGTATTGATGGACTACCATTACCATCAGAATAGAGCCAAGAAACAAGAGTTGGGAATAAGACAGAAATAATAATCCAATTAACGGAAAATATACATGCATGTGAGCTGTACAAACTTGGTCAACCTGGTTTAATTTAAAGTCAGCTCATAAATATGTAATGTGAATGTGATGTGACATATATAGTAGAAATGTTGATATGGTATGTATGACATGTACAAAATTTGAACATTGGTGGTTTGCAGAAAAGTACAATGACAACATTTTATTCTGCCAATTTAGCTGAGTAATTGTTTTGTAATTGTATTACATTGTATTGTAATTTTGTTCTTGAGTGAAGATGAGGATTAGAATTTAAGATCCTGATCAACAAATTTGAAATTTTCCTCTTAATATCAAATCAAAAATTAAGAGCAGACAATACAGGTGAAAGCACCACACGTATTGTCATGCTGTGCCTATGCATGCAGTGATGACTTCAGTTAGAGAATCAATATTTGTTAGCATTCCCATTAAAATATTTGTGTTTTAAAAACGCTTCATAAATCACACTTTGTGTACATAATAGTTCATTAGCATTGATACAAAAAAGCATCCATGTTGATATTTGTAATTGTGGTTGTGATTACTTGTTAACTGATTTACACTTTGTGGTATTGCCAACATCTTGAAAGAACCCATACTTAATATTTATAAAGCGTTTTAAACTCACAGGCTCAGCTAATGTTTCATCAGGGCTGTGAGGGTGTGGTTTAATCAGTTGATTGTTTAATCAGTGATGAAAGAGGGCAACAGTGAGTATGCTAATTTAAGGCATAAAATCTGTCAGTATGTGCGATGCACAATATGAACTAGTTTTTAAACTTCTAAATGTAGCTCATATAGCTCCTTATTTCAATTGATTGTAATGCACAACAGACCCACTACAGCAAATGTTATACACCAACATAATACAGTCATTCCCAACTACAGAGGCTCACACGATAAATCTAAAGGTTGAGATGAGCAAGAAATTGTGATAACCGGTTAATTTGTTTTGTTATCTCTAGAAAGATTTCTCGATGTAACGAGATAATTTATCACAAGAAAACAATTTCATAAGATTCATAAGAGAGGACCATTACATAAACACACTACTCTGTGGGTTTCAAATAGGCATCCTGATCAGGTTTGGTTCCCGGTCCATGTCATTTAATATTTAGTATCTGCCGATCCGATACTTAGCCCTAACTTATATAGTTTCTGTAGCAGCATTACAGTAAAATCTAGCCATCAAAATACTATTGAAAGACAGTTTCTTAAAGTGCTATTGGAGCTCTTTCTCAGTCTCCTTTAGTTATCCATCCTCTTACTCTCACTCACAAGATTCTTGTTATGGATGACCAGCATCTCTACCCTGTTAGCAGACAGGCAGTTGCTCTTCTTATCAATGATGTTTGAGACTGAACTAAAAAGTATCTCACTGTCCATACTTGTACAGAGGGCACAAAGAAACAGCTGCAACAGAAGCCAGTGATGGAAATTGTGCGGCATTTGCCCTCCAGAAATGTAGTGGATTAACTGACCTTGGAATGGTTTGCTCCATGAGGTAAGTATGCACCTGAACAACTGCTGATCAGGGTGCTCACAGACCGTCTCCATCTCACTCTCCTGCAAGATCTCGTCAAAGACACTGCCCAGGCTTGCTGTGTTTTGAGGTGGTGCCTTTTCCAAAGGCTCTGCCTCCTCTGACACTTCACTGGTGGCCCTGCTTACCTCCGGCTTTTCCACCTCATCCTTGGCAGGCCTCAGGCTGTCCGACTTGGTGAAATATCTAAAAATAGATAAATGATGATAAATCATTAACAGAACTAAATCTACAAAAAAAATTAAAAATTAAATACTGTGTTGCCTTACATTACAATCATTATAAAATATTATATCTGATTCATAATAAACAAAAAACAGGCCTTCAAAATGTACATTATTTACCTTATTTTAAAAGTTCAGTAATCTCTGCATTCACCCCGTGTCCATTGACTCTGCAGTAGACACAGGTCTTTTTCACCTCGGCTCGGTTCGACTTTGATCTAAACCTAAGACCCGAGTGAACATGCTAAATTGCGGTGCGCAAAGTGACGATGCGTTATCAACATCCGATGGTGGCGCATAAATAAAGAGGAAATTTGTGATGCGGCCTATAGAGGACCTTTTATTACTGGACACAGTGTTGGAGGCAGAGCCCAGTTCATTCCGATGAAAGCTGCTCAGTGGTGTTTTGAAGCCAGAAAAGCTTCACTTCCCAGCAATGAAAATACCTGGATCAGCAACAGAATCAGCTAACTTCCAGCTTAGTGCCTGGCTAACTTGAATAATTTAATCGTGCGGCTAGTGAAATGAGTCATTTTGCGGGGGTTGTGATGCTCAAAAGAATTTATCCGCCATTTTAAAGACACTTATTTCACAAATTTTTATTGTTGTCTTCTCTTCTGTTACAACTGTTTCAGGCGCATTCATGACGTGAAATGTGACGTCAGTGACATACAATGTGATGCTTCAGATAACTGGGGAACTGGAAATGGGGTCAGTAGGTGATTTTTATCGGGTTGTCCTGCATTTAAAAAAACCTGCGTAGACCCGCTAATATTGGTGAAAAAGCAGTATAAGAGGGTGCCTGATTCCCTGGTCAGTGGTCTGCTCTCGACAAAGGACACATTTCTGGACTGTTACAACAGGGATCACATCAGCCGTAGTAGTTTGTGCACACACAACCCTTATCAGCTCTTCAAAGGGAACTAAAACCTCTCACTGTCTTCTCCATTAGTGCCCATTGGTTCGCTGTCAGTGTAGCTGGGAAGTTGTGGTCAGCAGCATAGACACTCTGGGGCCTTTTGCTCCAGTAGGCTCTGGATCATGTAGAGAGTGATGTTTCATCTAACTCGCACATCTTGCTGTATGTGCTTGACAGGCATTTTCATTTCATTCTGGATATCTTCCAGGCGTGAAAAGGCCTGTGGTGAGTGCTTGAAAGGGCCTACCATCTTCCTTGCATTAGCGAGTGAGTCTGTGATGCTGCGCTGTGACATAGCCCAGACCCTCATGTACAGACAGCTGGAGGGGGTGCATGATGCAGCCCATGCTTGGTATATCCATTGCTGTTTTCGTATTCCTTGTGTTGCCATGTAAAATGACATGGACCCCTTTCTTGTCTATTTCCCATGTGTTCAGTATCTGCTTGATTGCTTGTTTTTCATGCTCTGCTGTATGAGACCCGTAAAACTTTTGAGCATGTTGAACCACATGTTTCAATCCAGTGTGCAGTGAGGCTAAGCAACGACATGTCCCCATGTCACTCCAAATGTCTGTTGTAAAGCTAATAGCAGTCACATCTGTTAAATCACCTTGAAGGTAGTCGCAAACTTTGCTGTACATCTCTGGTAAGGCGGTATCTGAAATTAGAAATTAGAAAGACAGCGCAAACCCTGATCTTCCACTAAAGAGATGGGCTGGTTATCCAAAATAGTTCCACACTACTGACATTTTATCCACAGGCAACATTACATGCATGTCTGCGTTCTGGAACAAATTGTGCTCCATTTACGACAGCTGATATAAGAATGATCGGTCCATTGCTTGGGTCCATTGCTAACACATTGTATGACCTATATACAACTATATACTACCATTTGTTGTGCAAATGTTGTCCTAAGTGATTTGATGTGAGGGTGTTAAGATTGTGGCAATATTATTGTTAAGTGGTTTCCCCAGTGAGACATTTGTGAGGAGTAGCTGTCTTGAGTGTTCGTTATTCCCGGTATGTGAGACTGTGATGGATTTATTAATGGTATAAGCAGCTGAAAATTAGAGCTGCACGATATATCGTTTGAGCATCGTCATCGCGATGTACGTGTGTGCAATAGTCACATGGCAGGGCCTGCAATGTAGGAGGCAAATTAACTCATCTAGTTTCAAGTGTACCTGACATCGATCCATCAATCACATTAGTTCATATTCAGTGTGCCAAAGCAGACCACGGCCCTGCACATGGAGTAAGTCCTGCCGGTAACAACATTGAAAAATGAGCAACGAACAAGCGAAAATGCTGAAAACGAAGACTTGCCGAAAAGTGCCAAAAAGAAAAGCAACGTTATCTGGAATTATTTCGGATGTTCGACAGTGCCTTGCATCTGTTGCCATGAGAGGTAACACAACTAATTTGTTTGACCATTTACGTCGGTACCACACAGCTCAGTACAACGAATGCTTTAGGGCTGCTCTTTATTTATTTATTGATTGATTGATTGATTGATTTTGATATTGTTTTGTTAAAGCTTGTTTATTTATTTTCTACTATTTACAAAACAAGGGGTTTTGGACCACTCAGGAATCTGATGTAGAGCTGCTCTTATTATTAACATTATTATTATTATTAT
>OMLP01035772.1:21716-41336 GCA_900302685.1 Spondyliosoma cantharus | reverse complement strand
TATATATATATATACATGTATATGCGTATATATATATATATATATATATATATATATATATAGGTAATATGTATTGAAAATAACGAGAAATGCAACAATAATAATGATAATTTTAATAATAATAATAATGATGGTGATGATGATGAGGATGATGATGATGATGATGGTAATAAAATATTAATAAGTGACAAAGATAATAAGTTAGTTCTCAAACATGAATAAATATATCTAGATGATAAATAATATGAATGCATAGAATTTAATACAAATAAGGAGGACAGAAGACTGAGCATTGCCATGAAGAAAAATGTGATGATGTAATACTGTGCAGGTGTATGATTAAGTACGTTGGATGAATGGAGGAATGTTTGAATGTTTTCATCATTCCATTGTGACCTGGAGAGCAGGCAGTTGCACTGTGGACCAGGTTTGATTTATCTCAGCAGTTTTATGGTTGAGGGAGGCACACCTGTGATCTGTTATTCTTATATATTCTTCCACTGTGTAATGTTTAGGCTATTTTGTGATTTCCATTCTAAAAAGATAGTGTTCATGGCAATAATTAGGGCTCCAGGAAGAATGCTAGAAGTACTGTTGTGTGGTGGCATGTAAGTGTCAGGTAAGTGCGTCTGTCTGATTCATTAAACACTATTTAGTGTCATTTCCCACCCTTGCTGTGAGGTCTATGAATAACCTCATACTGTATGACTTGTGTCAGTGTTATTGAACTTGTTGAAGTTATTGTTTTACAGATTTAGGTACTAGAGCCCTTGTTCCCACTTGTGAGAGAGTTAGCTACTGAGAATTATGTAAATTCTGAATAACATTTCCCTTGAGCCCAGATGATTCATCCTTCTCTTCTGAACTGGGATTAGTTAGAATGCGAAGAGTGATTCTTAATTGCAGCTACTCTAGAAACTGTCTATTCCCAAAGCCAAATGTCTGAATTAGATGTGGAAAATGAACAAAGGTAATTTTCTTGAATGAAATGGGGATTTTCTGTAATTCCTTTAATTTACGTGCAGGTAATGACATTTTTACTGATAGTAAACTGAGCATGATGGAACAGCTGTAGAGAAATTCCACCCATCATGTGGTGCTTCCTTCTTGATGGTCTGTTGGTGATATCTGGCATTGACTGTATAAGTTGATAGTAAAATTACTTAATATGAATGCAATACAGAATTCTTACTGTAGTCTCATATTTCTGTATCTCTTTAGCCTGTGTTAGAGTTCGATCACTCTTGCAACTATTCAAAGAGTCAAGAAATAAAACTTTGCATTGTCATTTCCACCCTTTTTAATATCGTTTTTAAAGACACTATTTGTAGGGTTGGATGATGTCTGGATTCATAGTGGCAGACAACAGTTCACAGCTACATTCACTAACATTAACATAGTTACAAAGAGGTCCCTCTTCAAAACCTGTCTAAAATAAAGCCTCCTCTGTCTTTCTCTTCCAGTGTTGTTGTGTCCTCGCATATGGACGTCATTGGAAAATGGCTTGGTGTCTTCTCGGCCCCTGGGTCCCCCGGTGGAGGGGACAGTGCTGCACTACAGCTGCCTCCCTGGCTTCATCCTCATGGGCTGGAACTCATCACAGTGCAATAAGATGGGCAAGTGGGACATGCCCAAACCCGTGTGTCACTGTGAGTTACTCCTCCCTCCTCCTGTGTGGATCCAAATTTTGCAAAATGATGCCAGCTTTTTTAGCACTTCAAGACAAATGTATGATATTTGTGAAGTTGTCCTGGGGGACACTAATGCAATCTCCCTGTAAACATGTCAAGTATGACATTTTTCTCCACATAAGTAATTTGCAAAGTTGATTTGTACAACATTTTGAGGCAGCGTCATTTTATCTCAGTATTCCTCCCCCCTGCCTTTTGCTTGTACTCAGCTCTTTTTTGTTGACACATTTGCGCATCAGAGCCTGTTTCATAATATTCACCAATAAAAAGTGAGGGTTAGAGGCCAACACCTGACTTGAATGAACAAAGGATTCAGAGCTAAAGCTGGTCCATTAAAGTGGCAATATCCCAGAAAACATCCTTTTTTTTTGTCTTTCTTTTTTGTTTACAGCTTAATGTTGGCAGCTATGCAGTTGGTTGTTGGGCAAGTTACTTTCAAAATGCAATGTATTTCATGTCTAGTTACCTTCATTTTAAAGTAATATACTACATTACAATGTTACTGAGTAGAGTATGTATTACTTACAACACTACTTTTTAACATTCAACAAAATCCCCAAATAACTTCTATAAAACAATGAAGTAGCCTCTAAATAAAGGAATGGCCTTGGTCACAGGGATGAGCAGGCAGACAAAGGATCAAAGTCTGATATATAATGGAATAAATATGCTAATTTTTAGGCTTAGTCATATGAAACACACCAGACCTATACCTTCAATAATGTAGCTTATAAAGATTTTATTTTATTTTTGTCCACAAAACAAGGAACGAATGGTGTGATTCAAGAATGATGAAATATGGCACATTTCAGTCACACAGAGACTGAACAAAGAACTTATAGACTCGGCTTTATTAAACACACAGAGCATGTATTAATATGGTCATGGGTGGAGGATGTGTTCTTTAACAAACGACCATAAACAATTAACTTCGGTCTGTAATGCAGATTGTAACACATTACGTGACATAACTGTGGTAATAAATTACTGAAATGTTATTAGTAATGCATTACATTACTCTGTTAAATTACATACATTACTGTAACGTGCTACTTTTGTGATGCTTTGAAGGTAACTAATGACAGTTAGCAGCCGAGCTTATTGCTCAAGAAAGGAACAAGTTGATGCGAAGGGCAGTCAATTTAGTGAGAGAGCGGGAAGCAAATACATGTTTGTACTTTATGGAGATAAGCTGAGCTTAGCCATTAAGAAAAGCATAAAGAGTAAGACTTAAAAGACAGACTGCATTCTCAACAGAATATGCTCACGAAAGTTAGAGGGAATAATGATGCAACACTGATAGCCAGCTTCATAGTGGCTGGAGAGTGTTTTTCTGAAGGTGCATTTTTGAAGCCGTTTATGCTAAATGTATTTAGTGTGTCCTGAACAGAAACAGGCTTTTAACATGATCAGTTTGACTCTGTCTGCAATAGTGTTCCTTGACAGAGAGCTTATTAATTATGTAATCCAATAATAAGTAGACAATTATAGTCTTACATTTACAACAATGCTGATGTGGCCCATGACGACATTTAGTTAATTTCAGTTTAACATCCTTGACTTGGACTATACAGCTTTACTTTTGGTCTGTTGAATAACATCTTTAAAAAAGGCATTACTCTATTCAACTGAATTGAGTCACTTACTTTTTTTTTCAATTCATCAAGAAAACATACACCCACTAAACACATCCAAGTTTCCCTTTTTGACATTTTAAATGCATCAGCCACTACATTAACCAGTTACTTTTTAACAGGGATTGTTAATTACGTCAAATGATAGGACAGCACAGTAAAATCGTCACTCTACAGTGAGACATGACTTCACATGCTGGCTGAACTTTGAAAGGTTTGAACAGACTAAGATAATTTAATTTTAGTAGCCTCAAAATAAAAATGTCCATGGTTACTTTAACTTTTCAAGATAAGCTGCAAAATCTAACTCTGTTTGTCTAATTTTTTTTCTGCGCTCAAAGATGATCGGCACTACAAAGGTAAGAACATGTTTTTTTAAACTGATGTGTGAAAAACCATCATCATCAACTGAAATTAATTGTGCTAGAAGGAAATGCATGATTCAGTATGGCAGCCCCCAGTTGCTAGCTTGTGAACACGTCTACTACCGTTCTCCAAGACATAAATCCCCTTTCTGTACCCTGTCAACTGGAATAAGAGTTTCAACAGATTCTGCACCATGCGCGACATATAAAAAGGCGGAGACAAGGACAAATTTACCTCTGCACCAACTACCAAGAGATTCCAAAAAAACAATTCCATCTGCAGCTACTGGAACAAATCAGGCTGAGGGTCCAGACTGGCAGGGATGTTGTCTTTGATGTGCTGGAGAACCATCTTTAAAACACATCAGGATGGAGGTGAGAGCCACCGAGCGGTTGTTGTTGAGACTTAACACAGCAGACTTTTAAGGTACAGGGACAATGATGGCTGGCTGTCTTAAGACCGTCTTCTCCTCTCCTCTTACTGGAGTCCTGTGTCCTGGTGGCTCTGAACAAGGTCTGTCGATCCAGTACGATAGCTTGATCTGGAATGTTAGGAGTTAGCCACATTGTGAAGGTGTGCACACAGCAGTCTCTGATTTCCCATTGCTGAGTCAACTTGAGTTGAGCTTCTTCCACTTTATTCTCCTGCGCCTGGACATTGACCAGAAGAAGCCTCGGTAAAGGAACAGCTCTTGGTCCAAGTCGGGTCATCTTAGCTCTGTTGCTGCCTCCCTTTCTTCTTTTCGTTGGGCAGTCTTGGCAGATGCTGCCAGTGGAGATCCCTCATGGTCTGCTGCACTGAGTCCAAGCCCTACACTTATTTTTCTGATGTTAGAGAGAACATCTCTATTATAGGCAACACATACTTGGGACATAGAGGTGAAAAATGGAAAAATGTAACACAAATGTAGCGAGAATTAAAGAAGCTACTAGCCACCGGATATGCATGTGCCACCATCAATGAACATATATTGTCATGGATTTGGGGGGGGAACTCGAAGGGGTGGACCCAAATGCAGACACACAGGAGGCAGAAGTAATAAACCAAAAGCGTGCTTTAATATGACTAAAGCTGTACAAGCACAAAAACTAAACAAAGGGGCAGGATACAAAACTAGTCTGAAGGACAAAAATCAAAGTATCAACGAAAAGGCAAAGTACCGACTAAACTGAGGAAATAACCAAACCAAAAACATACCAGGCGGAAACAGGAGAAGACAAGGGATACATGCACGACAAAGTGGCAGAAACAATGACTGGACAAGGAGTGCTGGGAAGACACGGACTAAATACACAGACGCTAATGACAAGATGAGAAACAGGTGAGGAGAGAGGAGGGAGGACGCCAGGTGAGGTAACGAGGAGGGAAAAGCACAGAGGAGAACACTGGCAGACAGAGCGAGACAAACACAGAGACACTGACAAGACACGAGAGGGCCTAGAAATCAAAACTTGAGATATAAAACACAGAACCATGACATATATATACCCAAACACTTTTAGACCCTGGAATTAATGCTGTAGTGTATTCTTAAAGTTTTCATCGTGGTGAAAGTAAAAAGCAGCAAAAAGATGGTGATGATAATATCGTTGACAGCTTCATTTTAAAAGTTGGACATCAGGTCAACACTGGTCGTTAACTTTGACTGTGCCATGGCCCAAAACAGTCTCCATATCTATGCTGAAAGTGGTCACTGGTAACTGTAACCACTCCTCTTACCCATACTGGCCCTGAGTAGACCCCACCAACATGATTCCAATGAAAGGGGCCTGAGACACCAGACCATCGACCAATCTCAGGGCTATCGGTGAAAATCTGTGGTTGTTGGAGTGTGTCGACACCATTGGCACAAATCAGTGACTTTTTGACCATTTGAGCATGTAGAACTGGCAGCGGAGTTTGGCGGTGGGATGAATCAGTCTGATTGGGTGTACAGCTAAGTTAACCAGTGCACAAGAGTAGACATGGGAAAAGAAAGTTAAAGCCCCTTGAGACTGTCGCTGCAGTGTCCATGATTTCGCCCATTTAGTGAGATTTATCGTATGTGCTTCTCCACCAGTGCCTCTTTCAACTTTTTATCAGACATATTCTCGATTAGAAGTGGTTAGGTTAGAGAGAGAGGGGTCAAAAAATGCTGCTTGACCATGACAGTTGTTTGTATATTCACAGCCCAGAGGCTTATTGTTTCCCTCTCATTGTGCAGAACATGCAGGCTAATAGTCCGTTGGCTGTGGTTTTTGCATTGTGTTCAAGCGCACCTTTTACAGGCAATGTGAGGTGATGCCACAGTCATCGCTAGTTCTTTGTCGCTGATTTGGTGTGTCATGTCCCTTTTTCTTTTTGAAATGTATTGTTCTGTATTGACTGTAACATAAGATAAACATAAGGGAAGATGAAATGAAGGAAGTGGCAGGTATGCGGTATGCGTGTATATTGGCAAAAATGACACTAGTTTGGACAGGAGTAGTTATCTCACAGTCCTATCCTACAGTACTGCTATCTTATCTCATGGTGGCAATATTGTGCCGCTTCTAGCATGACAGAGCTGTCATGTGTAGTGTCGCTGACAGTTTTTCAGCTTTGGTAACCTCACAGGTCTTTGTTCAGAGTAGAGGCACATACTGTTTGTAATAGTGTGTGAATTATCAAGGGGTAATCAGCTGCTGTGAATAATATATTCCTTGGCAGTTATGTCTTAAAATTAGGTTTTTAATTCTGTCTCACTAGGAGGCAATATAGATGGTTTTAAGACTGTTTGACTGTAGAAGAATAACCAATGATTACATTTGCCATCAGTAAAATAAATATTGGATACACCTGCTGCTGACGAGCATGGCATGAAACTGCTAAAAAATAATTCACATATCTTTTTTTGTCAAATATGCTTTTAGCATATATTTAGAATTTGACAGAGAGGAAATTTGTGTTGCAGTAAGATTGTACCATGTTTACAGCTGACATACCTTGTATCTGATAAAGTGACATATTCATAAAGGAAGCAACAATATCTGTATTATTCCTCTATATCTTTCCAAAACTGCAGCAAAAATTGGTGTCAGTGAATCCAGAAAATACCACCCTCGTAACAATAGGCAGCAGCATGACTCCGACCTCAGCACCACTATATGATACAAGAAGATTAATACATATGGCAGAAGCAACAGTCAGGGTGTGATGTCTTTTTAATTCGTTTAAGTGTCAGATCTGTCTTTCATGTCAGAGCGCTGCTACAAATACCTCTCTGTCTCCCCACTTGGATTATTCCACAGTGATGTGCAGTGATGAATGGCTGTGTCAGTGCCACAGTCAGTGGGAAAAAGTGGATGGAGGAAAGGCGTCCTCTGCTCCCAGGCACCCTGTCCTCCTGTCTCATCCTAATGAACAACCAGCAGCTCTTTATGTCCATACAACAGAGAGAAACAGGTTCATGGTAGTGAGGGGAATAGTGGAGGTACCTAGGTCCCCAACTGGGAGAGGGCCCTCAAGAAGAGGTAAAGATCTGTGAATATATGTGTCTTTAGAGGAGGAATCAAAAATGCTTGGAAAAAAGAACAAAAAAAATGAACTATAACAATTTGCATATGTTGTGCCTAGAATTCGACCACCATATCATCGCACCAAAGACAATTACTGGCCTCTTTCAGAATCCTGACTGGATTGAAAAAAAAAAGTTCAGTTTGATTTGCATCATTTTCATAATAATCAAACCACTCCACCTCTCCCATTAGAATAAAGGTGTTATGTCAGGACCGTCTTCAACATGACTAATCTGTCATCAGTGTAAAGACAGACGGTGTCATCGTGGCTCAGAATAACATCTGTTGTACTTCTTTATAACACTTTAAAAATTAGCTGCTGTTCCCCTGCTCTGAAACATTTACCATACATTACTGTACTCATCACATTACGGTAGTCATCACTGTTTAAATGAAATGAATCTGCATAAGACAATGATTAATGAACAATCATTTGTCATTGTCAGACGGCCTATAATAAATTCATTACCGAACCAAACTTCATGAATGTTTTTGTGACAAAGTACTGTGTGTTCCACTCATTCATCACAGAAACATGAGAGCTGTAGAAATCATTGGGACTGAAGAGAGGAGAGAGGGATGTGGAGAGAGACCCAAAGTCTCTGATTAGAGTTCATTGTGAAGCTGGTGATGTTCACAGATTTGGAAAAGCAGACAAAAAGAGTACCTTCATTTGCCCTTTAAACACATATTAAATAAACAACTACCAGAGTTTATTATTCAGCTCAGTGGCCTCTAAATGTGTGTAATGCAAACAACAAGCTTGCAACCAATGTCCTCGGGTCTTTATGCTCACTGAATGTCATATCGTCATGCTTGTTGAACAAGGGGAGCAGAGTGAGGTTTCATTTTTTACGATGATAATGAAGAAATACCTCAGTAAACACTTTCCAGTCAGCCATAAAAGTCCCTGTGTTGATTATTCCTGGGCTGATAGCTCCTTTGCTCAACAACAAATAAAGTGTATTATTGACAGGGCTGTTGGCTTGTTATTGCTCCCTGCTGTCTGGCTGTGCAGGATATCAGACAGTATCATTTCAGTCTACCAGAGCTCTTTGAACCATTGCTTCCATTTATGGATTTCAATTTTTTATTTTTTTTGCAACTGCATTATTATAAGGTCAGTGTATCAGTCACACCCTGGGATGGTGAAAAGCAGCATAATGGAGCAGTGATTGTGTCCTGTTGGTATTTGAATGGCGCTGACGCTGTATTGTGGTTCTTAGGTTGTTGAATTGCAGGCAGCATTAATCCGGGATTTAACAATGATTTGATACAGAGGCGTGGAGCCGTGACTGCAGCCAGCAGGTGTCAGCGCTTTTTAGCATCTTTTAATGAAGAATGCGCTTCAAAGAATGGTCTACCACTGTGCCTCCACCTCCCTACCTGTGGTCAACCCAGTGAGGAAAAGGTCAGCTGTGTGTTGGTAAGACACAGAAAGGAAAGGGGAACAAACATTTGAATACTTTGAAAAGCTGAAGAATTAATGTAACACCTATAAAAGTTTTTAAATTATTATAGTATTATATTCATGTAAGAGGGCTCATTTCACAGTCAGTGATAGAGACAGTGTTGGTGTTATAACCTGACACCTAGCTCGTGACAAAACAGGTATGGACAAAATAGAAAATAGTTATTCAGTTCCATTTATTATAATAAAATAAACAACTTGGAAAAATAACAACAAATACAAGCTTGTCAGTCAGTAATATCCTTGGTGTAAATGTGAGTGTAAGTCAAACATCACACAGGCCTGGCGACGTTGGCTGGGTCGAGTCCAAATAAGACAGAGCGGTGCAAAGCTTGGCTGGGCTTTTATCCCATGGGAGCATTTGGCCCCGGCTGCGACCTCCTCCTCTGGTTCATTCAAAGACACGTCGGAAAACACAGTAACAGGTTAGGTCTGTGCCATCACAGTAGGACAGTAAGATAAAATGGAAAAATATTAGTTAAATTATATTAATAATTAACCTCATATATATGACAGGCCATTAGCAATAGTATGAACATGCATGTCAGAAGTGGGGGGTGCTGCTGCTGTGTGTTTGTACAGACTCTATGACCAAACAGGAAGGAAAATCCATATGTTGTTTTACCCTCACCAAAATTAAGGCTATTAAATGACTGAGTCTCTAAGATATCAAGATAGTGCTAATGACACAAGAGGTCAGAAGGCTGTGCAGGATTTTACACTACATTGGTACCTACTTGATGAATCTCAACACAGGCATTTCAGCCCACACTGCTACCAAGAACATGAAAATGTCCTCCATGACTGTGTCCTCTGACACATCTGTTCCTACACTATTAGCAGTCACATCTCATGACGATGACCTCACTATCCATCTGGCGCATTTAGCCAAGTAGCTTATAAGACACACTGTTTTGACGAAGCTATAACCTTGGCATAGACCTTCAGCTTATTGAAGCTTATTAGCTTGTAGAGATCAACCCAGGAAGAAATATCTTTGAGATAGCCTGACGGGTATGGAACATTTTTACAGCCTCGACTGGATGGACTAGAAAACAGGACACCAGTACAGTCTTTGATGAAGAAAAGAGAACATTAAGAATTGAGATTTGCTGTTGTGCATGAAGGATAACTAGACTGCACAGTAGCCTGCATGGTGTAGTAGGCTAGAGTACATTCCCCTGAGCTTGCAACAGTTGCAGAATCCTTGAAAAATCTCAATCACCAATTAATTCACGTGAAAATATGTCACAGGACTTATATGACCCCATGGGAAAGTTCTCCATCCCCACACACAGTAGACAGCAGTCAGTTTCATGCAGATATCATGATTAAAAAATGCTGCAGTACCATCATGGGACTCAAGTGTTAATGCATTGTCCTGTGTCTCCTTGGCATTACATTGTTCTGTTTGAACAGCAGAAGGCGCAGTCATACTGCTCAAGAAGACCAGCTAGTCCTCATAAGACCTGCCCTACTCCGCCTCCAATTGGTTGGCTTCATTGGTTTGGTTCTCAATGCTCGACTCTAACTGTCAGCTCACACAGACTCTCCGTTAATGTCTGTTTTCAGCCATGTTTGAGCTGTAGTAACACTCTGACCTCTTCACTCATTCTCCTGACCTGCTTTTCACTGCAGCAGTGTCTCTAGGCTTGTTCGGTGGAGAAAGCAGGCGAGCTGTCCACTTCACCTAACGAACCCAATGCCCCGGCAACTGAGACAGCCAGGCGGTGGACATTCAGTTTCGAAATAATCATGCAAGTAATTGCAAGTAATAATAATAATTTAAGTGCATTAAAGACAGACCACAAAGTGAAATCATTTTTTTACATGGCAGAAAAACCCAGCAGCAGAGCCTACCAGTTAACGCATCAAGTCCATTTTGCTTATGTTTTCCAGCAGAGGAAGCTGCTTGCTATAGCTGCTTAATGTCACTCTTCTTCTACAGACTCCTCACGCTAGTTTTAGCGAAAACTGCTGAGAAAAACTGGGCCAGACGCTAGCAAGTGTCAAGTGATTTTGTTGTTTTTATTTGGGTTAGTCAAACAAACTTTGAACGCAAGTGAATTCACAAGCAACACTGTCAATAACCTCATGAAGACCACTTGAGTAAACCCCACTGACGCAACCTCGTTCCTGGTGCAGAAGGACTCACGTGTGGTCACAGAGTGTAGGTTCAAAACAAAATTAAGATGAAAAAGAAAAAGAAAATTTAATCTGCTTTGTGTGTTGTTGACTCCACAGTTGGTGTCTCTATTCATCGTTCTCTCCCTGCCCTTACGAATGCATTATCTAAAAGTATGACGACCCTGTCCGTCAAAATGACAGACTACGTTAAAATTCTAAGCACCCTTTGCATTACAGTTGATTTTTGGCAGCTCTACGCTTGCTGTTGCAGAGGTTGAGCTAGAGTTGGCTAGAGTGACGATAATTCTGCTTCTTAAAAGTTTAAAAAATAAACTGTGGGTGTTCCTCCAGTGGCTTTGTACTCTGTCTACAGCTGTCTCCTCCAGAGATTCCCAGCTCCAGCAGCTCTCTGCTAGATACCAGTGTCACTTGTTAATCCAAAAGAACGGCATCTGTCCCTCCGGTCTGTTAGTACAATTAACGATATAGCAAGCAGTATTATTTGTCATATTTTCTTATGATGAAAAATTCTCCAGAAGACATCACCACCACAATCACGGACAAATCGTCGGGTTCAATGAGTAGGAAATAATCCATAACAGGCAGGTCAGAGCAGCCACCCCCTTAAATCTGCATAATGTTAAACCTTAACATAACGAGAAGAACGAAGTTTGTTGATGTCCAGACACCAGTCTCTGTGATGTAGAGAAGAAGACAAAGTCCACCCTGTTTTCACGGGGACCACTGCTATCAGTACAGATGGCATTCAAACTGATACATGCTACAGTAGAAATAAACAGTGATAGAACAGTCACTCTAACCATGATAAATGGAAGAGCCAAAAATAGCTGGACAGGTTCAGCTGCATGCCTAGAGACAGCCAGAGAGATTATAATGTCTTCTGGACACACCGCAGATCACATTAACAGTATTACATTCAATGGGAATGAGCAGAGAGTATAATGGAGAGACACGAACTGGATGGGAGGGAATGGGGATGGAAATGAGTGAGAGGGCAAACGACACAGTGGATGGATATGAAAGCTGAAGGGAGGAGATTGAGCAGAATAAGCAACCGAGTGTCAAAGAAATTAGGCTAAAACAAGTGAAAAGGAGGTGGAAAGTAAAAGCTGTACGAGTGATAATTGCAGATGATGAAGTGGGATATTACGAGGATCGGCAGAGTGAACATTCTGTATCTGTATTGCTCCCAATTAATTGGAGACCAGCTGCAGAAGGCTGAGCCTGCAGAGAGGGTGGCCCTCGTACAGAAAAGTCAGATGATGGTCAGCTACTGCTGCCCCTGCAGCAGACAATAAACTGCATGGATGAACTCCTGACTATTATTACATTCAATCAGCCACAGTGCCAGGGCAGTGGAGGCTGCAATCAGCAAGTAAAAGGTTCATCTCTGTGGTGTTATGGTGCAGGCCTAAGAAAAGGGTGACATGAACTTAATGCAGGGTTTTCATGAGTGCTCATTTATTTGCTTTATTATAATAGATGATATATTTTGTCCATCATTCGTCTGTTGTATCCGTCCTGTATTTGTCCTCACCTAGGAGCCAGATTGTGACAAATGACCATCACCACAACTGTTCATTGTAAATGTCACTCACCATTTACAGACAACTCACTGTGATCCCCTATTCTATATCCTTTTAATGACCATAAGCACAATCACCTGCAGTCACATAGCTGGTAGTGCCCATGGTCCAAGCTGCTGTACAAAAGCAAAAGCCAGGTTTTCATAAAGCATAGTTTTACTTTGTGCTTGGACAATCAACCGTTGAATGCTGTTTGCAGCCTTATTTTTCAATTAGTTTGTTTTTAGTGTAAAAGTGCAGTCACAGTCAGTGACCAGCTGGTGAACATAGTGGAGCATTTAGTGGCTTAATAAGCAGAGACTTCCCTCAGGAGGAGGCATGAAACACCAAACACTGCAAAAAACAACTTGTCACTGTTGAACCCATATTTGTCCAGTGGACAGAGACACAACTCCAAATGACTGTTTATGTTGCGTGTTAACAATGTTGGGGTAACACGCTACAAAAGTAACGCTTTACAGTCATTTATTACTTTTAAACAGCAACAAGGTAACACAGTGTGTTTCTATTAGGGTTTGTGGTAATATTATTACTCCGTCCGGTAATGTGTTATCACCTGAGATTAAGAGCCACCGGGTCTCTGCCAACTAGTTCAAATAGGCGCATTACGATGTAAATGTTTTAATACTGTATGGAAGTGGTTCATGATCACAGCTTGTTTCCATTCAAATGGCAGACACCTTTACAGCAGGTTTAACTGACTATACTGAATTATATATATACTGCCGAGCAGTTAACTGACAAAGGGTCTGGGCTGACATATTGGTAGGTCCGAGTTGGTATTTACAACAACATCAAATGTAAATGCATCCCAGTAATCTCAATTATATTATATATTAGTAATATTATGTTATATGTATGTATTGTATGTGTATGTGTACTTTATATATATATACTGTATGTATTAAGGTTGTTCCAGTTCCAATGCTTTTATCAGTGGTTTCAAGAAGAAGTGAATTCTCAAGTGATGATTGGAAATTGCATTGCTGGGGTTCCCACCCAGCAATATCTGAGTTTCAGAGACTGTGTTTCCTGCCTTCTGGTGTCTTTTAAAGACTGAAATTAACACACTATGTACACTTAATTCTCCAAGGGGAAAAATAACTTACCCCATCGGTTTTCACTCATTCATACATACATTGTGCAGAGTTACGCCTTTATGTGGTCGAAGTATGTTTCGCATGCATGGATGTCCACGCTTTCATCAAATTAATTAATAAGGCTAATAAAAGACATGATGACCTCATTACTTACTTTCAAATCCTTTTAAAGGCTGGTTTTGCCTGCTTTTTTTTTTTTTAAACGATTCAATCTAAGTCGAATAAATCCTGGGGAAAGTGTTGAAAAGTCTTTTACTTGTTTAAGCTGATTAAAGGAGAGCAGTAGTCGCTGTTGGCTGGAGATGAAGGAGCTGATCAGGATCTGAAGGGACAGCTGGTTTAAACAGCAGGTGTGTTAGAAACAGCGACCGCTCATCATTCACACTCCAGTTCAACAGAACAGATTGGGGGTTATATACTAGGGGGGAGACTCACTCACACACACACATCCATCACTGTTTCTCCAGTGGCTGTGTGTGATTGTCAAATTTGCAACAGGAGAACAATTTTAATCTTTGACACCCCGGAGAGGAATCAGCTGACTAATGACATCAATGACGCCACCGAGCGTTGTCTCAGGCTTTGATTTTACCCTCGATAGTTCAATGCTCACCATTGGGAGAGGTGGAGCTGATGTCACTTGTGCCCTGAAATATATTAATAAATGCAATTTGCTGTAAAACTGAACTGAGGAAATATGTCTGGACACTGCACTCCATGGTAGAGTTATAAAAGGCATTTTTCTTTCAGCTGATAAATGATTCACCTCTGAGAAGTGGGGACAGGTTTCATGTGGAACATGGCTTTTACTTTATATTATTATTGTATTGCACAATATCCTGCTGTTAATATCCAGTAGACAAACCTGTGCCACATTTAAAGAATAGAATGGGACATTGTAAAAGGAAGTTACATTTCAAATGATTTTTTATGATTTACTGTGTGATTCATAATTTTAGCAGCAATTGTTGTTCACTTTTTTCAGCAAAGAGCAGCCAGGCACTGTGACTGTGTTCAGAAGTGTCATCATTGCAGTGAAGTTGGCAGATTTGGTACCATTGTGCTGTATCCTAAGCTTATTTAGTGTATTGTTACAGTATAATACATGATTGTATTAATATGCCCTTTTTTATATGTAACATGCAGTCAATAGTTAGACATTATGCATATGCGTGTTTGCACGAAGCAATCCCCAGTTCAGATGAATGGAGGCCATGTATGAAGAAGCTGAAGAAGTTGTGTTACTATCTCACTACCACATTTTGAACAAAGGTTGACATCTTCTCATCGGCAAAGCTGAACAGCTCTACACGCACAACTCATGACATTATGTGACATATGTAACAAGCTGGATACGTATAGTGTCGTCCTGTCATTCACTCGTGTGATCTGTGCATTTTCAGTGGCACAAATATTCACAGTGAGAGAACACACTATGATAAAATTTACAGTGCACAGCACCTGCTTTGAATAAATCAGCCTAGCTGCTGCTGTCTGTTAGCAAGAGTGTCTGTGCCAGGGTTCACGTGAGGTTCACAGTGATAAATATGGAAGCCCATTTCCGGCAGTTAAGGGAAGGATAAGAACAAAATGTTCCCACAGTAATTCAAAATTACGAGATTTGTCATTATTGTGAGATAAACGGTAGAGATTATGAGATAAAAACTGTTGAAATTAAGAGATAAAATTTCAACATTAAACGCATAATTATGACTTTTTAGCTAATAATTATGTTTTACCACGGGAATATATATGTTTATAATTTTAGCAAGGCTGAGTTTTCATCAATTTTTTGTCCTCCATATGAAGAATTGTATAAAAAAAGTCATGTAAAAGAGAGAAGTCAGTCTCTTCTGGGGAATAGCTAAAAAGTTCACCCTGTGGTTGTTAGAAATAATGGAACCATGTGCTAGCAGTCCTGCATGTGGTGTATGTGCACATGTGGTACATGTTACTTAAATAAATAAGTACACTTACTAATTAATAATAAGCACAACAACCCTGGTTCTATCAACTACAAATTGTTGTCTGCATTTTGTAACTGCGCATCCATGGACAGAAGGAGTACAGTCGGATCAAGGTAGAGCTACCCCTCTCTATTTTTTATCAAGTGAAGGGGGGTCTCACCAAACTCTGATCAAACCCTCGTTACCAGCCGGCTGCCTACCTGTTTAAAACCGAGCACGGCCCACCCTGCATTGGATCACCCATCATGAGTCATGAGTCCATGAGTGTTCACTGGTCCAGTGCAGGGTCTGGTTGTTTTTAGGTTTTCTACCTTTTCAGTGAAAGGGAACACCACAGCAACAATTTCAAACTTATTTGTCTTTCTTTCTGTATAGGCAGCCCAGTTTTATGTTTTGATAATGCAGACAAATTTGTCGCCGTTATATTTCTTGAGTTGAGTGTCAATCGAGAGCCGATCGCGTGCAACCTGGCAACCCACATATTGTTAGAAACCATAAGAATCAAACAAGGCCTTGCAGCGGTCAGTAAAGACCTGCCTTCAAAGATGCCCATAGTGCCATTCAGCAGCAGAATGTTGGTGGAAAAGAGGACTTAAGACCAGATTTTCCCCTTTTTTTGTACTAATATGATGCAGATGGTGTGAAAAGCTAATGAGGCTTGCTGTGCATTTTTGGCTGCTGAAGGAGAGATGCACTGACCTCAAAATGGACAGCTCCACATGCAGAACAGGTCAGCCTCTGTTGTTGAGTGTAGTACATTCAGTGAAATTAGTAATAATGTTAGATGTGTTGCCTGACTGGGATTAAAACGCTTCTTTGTCATCCTGTCACTTTAAGCCTATGCTTTATTTTTGAACAACCCTAAAGGCACACTGCTGAGCCAGGGACAAGAAAGCCCATGAATATCAGATGTAGCCCGCAGCTCCTGGAGTCCTATCAGGACCATTGCACAAGCAAGGACTTAAAGATCTCTCCTCTTCCATTCACCCACACCACTTTCCAACTGCCTCTGTGTAAAAATCTGCAGATGGAAAAAAGCCCAGCCACCATCATTATTATTGCCATTAACAGATGCAACACAGCAACCTTTTTTTTTTGCTCCTAATCTTCAAAATCACTGACATGCTGATTAGCACAGGACTAATATCATCGCATGACCTCTGTTTTTGGTGCAATAGGATAGGTAATATGTGGGGGGTGGGTTAGTTCACAGGTTACAGACAAGGCAGATTCACATAAGATTAAGATCACAGATGACCTCCTCACACATTATATTTACTAGAGGTCCCCAGGTAATACTAGTCCCATGCTGATATGGCTACAGTGTACAGTGATTACTCAGCAGTGAAGTTAATGAGAATAAAGAGCAGCCACACAGTATACTGGAGGACAGACTGTTCTATGTTAGATAATAACATAGAACAGTCTGGCACTGAGTGAATGATATGTGATTAATATTTACATATTATTCAATTTGTTTATTATTTTATTTATTTATTATTATTTAATATATGACTTCATTTGATCAGATGAATGAGCTCGCATATTTTGCTAAATCCATTATGTGCCAGTCCAGTACCTGCACTCTTTTTTTTATGGCTATGTTCAGACAGCAGGCGAATCTGATTTGTTTCAAAAAATCAGTTCTGATTTCTGATCAGGAACGCCCTGATCACATTCAGACAGTTGCCCATTCACACCGAGACGCTCTTCAGTACAACCCCGGTCTCATCTGTTGGACGATGGAGCCCATAATTTTACTATTATCATACTAACAGCATCATTGAATGGTGGAGTCTGGGGTTAGTACGAGGGCGCTGGTTCTACTGTTGAGCCCCCCAAAGATGTCATGGCCTTAAATCAATGAGACATTGAGGGATGAGGTCCTATTTGAAAACCTGCTGAATTCATCTAACACAGCTCCGGCTCGGAGGGAGGTACCTCATGGGAGGGAAAGGAGAGAGCGATGCCACAGACTCATAGATGACTCAGCTCGAGCACCTGTAAAGGGGAACTGGTTTTAATGACCCTTATCATATTTTGCATACATATATATTAATATTTCATAATCACAAATAGACGCATTGCTTCATTGCTATGCATTCTGCAAACAGGTGTGTTTAAAAACTAAAAACAGTATTAACAATAATAATTGGGTCTGGCAATATCAGGATCTTAACGACGTGAGGAGGAGGCGCCAGAATCAACAGAAAATAAAAGTTGTTTGTTGTTGCCAAGTTTATATTACATTTTGAATTGAATATTAAATGTATAGTCACTGTATTGTCAGGGTTTATTCACAAAATGTTCTACACAACATGCATGCAGACATGATACTATTATAAAGTCTGCCCAAGGTTGTCAGATACTGTGATTACATGACAGCGTGGCTGGTTGTCGTTTCATCTTGGGAGTCTATGTGTGTGTGTGTGTGTGTGTGTGTGTGTGTGTGTGTATGTGTGTATGTATGTGTCATCATGGTAATATGGCACCTACCGTAGTCACAGAAGCTGTTCTGAGTACTTTGCCTGGTAGCATGTCTGCCTGTGAACACATTTTGTCAATGTGATCGCGCCATAACTGTAGAAGACGCAGCCATTAATCCACACAGGTGTATGTTTGAGATCAAAATAAAAGTGGAGTCTGAAGATTGGTGTGGTTTGACCCGTGGTTACTGGGAACTCATGTAATAATCGAGTAATGACTACTGAGCATTTGATGACAATCCCATGATGCCTCTTGTTGAGTATGTTGACCAATCAGATGACGCAGATTTTGATTATGATTAAATAACTGTGATTCACAATCTGTGTTACGTACACAGATTGTTAATCACAGTTATTTAATCACAATCAAAAAATAGTATAATTAAGTAGCCAGCTGGACTTAAATGGGTAGTTGGCTGTTCAGCTGGCAGCCAAGAAACCTTATTGGAGGCACTGGGGGGATACTGTGTACGTGATACGCAGGTATACGCCGTAAACCCATTAAGAAAGCTCCAGGATTTCCGTATACCCACTTACAAATGTGCAAAGATCCGTAACAATATAGTTTTGTGACAGAACATTAACTTCAGTGATTTTGTTTCGCAAATACCGGGTAAATAACTGCAATAAAATAAATGTTGTAGGGGAATGCGTCTCCACTTTTCACTTCCATTCGTAAAATTCACCCTGTGCGCTGCCCGCCCACTGCGCAAAGACACGCCGAAACGACGTCTTTTTAGGGTCATTTTTGCACGTCCAATCTTGGTCCCCTGAAGGTGCAGACTGTGACGCCAGATGACGTCTTTTTTCCGACGTCTTCCAAACGTCCCGTATTGATGTTCCCAGGACCTCCGGATTAGGGCTAATTCTAGTACATATGAGGTCGTCATCGACGTCTTTTCTACGTTAAATTTAAACTCATTTTAGACAGTTCTTGTAGGCCTACTTAATTTTCCTACCTCCTACCTATCCTCTGTTAAGGATTTTAACACAGGATTACTCAAAAAGTACACAGTGAAAGTACTTCATAGTATGCATGCAGGTAGTCTGGGAAGTACTACGTCCAGCAGCGTATGAATCTTGAACTACTTATGGAAACATTTTTTCCATTTTTTTTTTCCTCACGTCATCCTTTACTTTGAAATCCGGACGCATACCTTTGTGATACCTTAAGTTTATTACTGAAGGTAATAATAATTATTACTGTAAAATTATCGTAATTTTCATGGGTCTGATTGTGAGACTGCAGTCTGACCCACAGTCACTACCAACAGCTCTTCAGAGCGGTCTCATTACGATTACCTTAAGTGTTAGTAGATTTGTGCACTAGAAAACAATGCGTGGCTGATTTGACCAAGCAAACGCGAACCACGGCTGGCTTGACCGCAGTGCTCGTTGGTAGGTGACGTCAGGTATAGATCACGCCCACTAAACATTAGACGTCTTATGGACGTGCAGATCATGTTGCGTCCGTCAGTCCAAGACCAATTCTGGACTTATAAATGACGTGCAAACTAGGTCCGCTATTTAGACATCTAACTATGACCCACTTGGACGTCAATATGCAGTTAAACATTTGAACCTTGGACTAGGTGACTTTTTTGGATGTCATGGGGATGTCTAACACAGGTCCAG
>OMLP01035772.1:0-18716 GCA_900302685.1 Spondyliosoma cantharus | reverse complement strand
AGTTGTCACTTTTAAGCAGTTTTCCACTCATTGTACTTGTTAGAGTTATAAAATGAACATAAATGACTGGTGAGCACTTTGTGATACTGAAGGAACATTTTAGTTTATATTTCTCAGGGTATTACAAAGTGGACTGCTTGTACCTAACTGATGATAAGGTCTTAACCTATATTCTGTGGGCAGAACTAACATATCATATCACATATAGTATAATTTACTTTAAATTTACTTTCATTTGTCTTATTATGATTCATTTGAATAAAACAAAGTAATACATCAAAAACATAACTAAACTGTAGGAATGTAGGCAGATTTGTTCAAATTATATTGTCACAATAAATATTCTAATAAATGTGGTAACGAAAGACGCAACTAACTCAGAGTTAACAATAATCCACTCAGAGCAATAATCCACTGCCACACTAATGCCACACAATAGTCCATAATAATCCACAATAGGATCTAATATGCATTAGTGTTGTTTAGCACACTAAAATTGATAAATCAATCATAAAAAATAATCCTAAAGTAATGTTACGTGGCAAATATTGAACAGCAGAGGAGGTCTATGACAGACCCGCAGCTCCCACTGGACGAAACAGACATCTGCCTGACAACACACCCTCCCTCCCAAATGTCATGCCAACGTGCTGGACCTGCTACAGTTCACAAAAACAGGCGTCACTTCAGTCAGTCAGTCTGATGCCATTCACATGTGACATATACATTTTATTTTATCCCTTTCCTAAAGCAAACACTTAAGCTAGTTAAAAAAGTGCGGCCAAGCATAAACACTGTGCATGTTTTGGTTCATAGATAAGCCCGTAGCTTTATGCAGCTGTACCGAGAAGAAGAGCACAGCAGCAGTGTGTGTAATGGTAGCATGTGATGTTGTTTTGAAGCTACCCCGCAGGCTTTTAGTGCTCGGGCAAATATAGAAATGTAAAACTTGGTTAGAGAAAGGGAGAAGGCGGAAATACAGACAGCAAGGAAGAGGCGAAACAAAGAAAGGAATAACAGAGAGGAAGGGAAGAAGATGAATCATCACAGCGGCTTTCTGTTTGATCCAGTGCTCTACTTAACAAAACTGGGCCTGACAGCTTCTTTTTGTTCACAATGTCACTAGAGTTTTCAATAAAATTCATGCAAGGGATCACTGTTAGTTTTACACTCATCAGGAGGCAAAAAAGACTATACTATCAAATTCAACCCTGTGCTACGGTATTGATTAATATATGTTTAAACAAGGCTGGCAAAGTGAGCAAATGCTTCAGGGCCCAGACCTACAAGGTTTGCAGACAATGACTTTGTTGTAGTGGTGGAAGAAATTTGTGGTTCCTTTACTTCCATAAAAGTACCACTACCACACTGAAAATACTCCACTACTAAGTCCACACGTAAAATCTTGCAGTAAATCAAAGTATGTAAAAATGATCAACACAAATAAATGTACTTTAAATATGAGAAGTAAAATTACACATTGCATTAAATGTCTCCTCAGAGTTCTCCCATTTTATTTGATGTTTTTGGATTAATATTTCAAAACTTTTCATTGTGTCAGAAGAGTTTTTAAATAGTTTATTTAGCTCAACAAGGACAGTTTTCTCAACATATAAAGGAATACTTAAGAGTTTCAGTTTATCGGACATTGTTGATGTTTAATCAAACATTCAACATCAACACATCTGCAGATACATGGTTTTGTCTGGGTCGGAAAGGGAGGAAACATTGTAATCTGACAAGTAATCAGTTACGTAGGCTGTCAGGGTCAAAAGTACAATATTTGTACAGTACAAGTACCTTGAATTTGTGCTGTAGTACAGTACTGGAGAATACGCCTATGTGCTTAATTAAATTCCGCTACTACTTTGTTGTAATTTGATTAAAGCAATGACTTTAATCAAATAATGTAAACCTTTCTCCTAGAAATGACATTTATGGTTCCAATTTGTTTCACCTAATGCACATTGCAAACATACCGATACTGTAGGATCTTTGAAATATTTACTTTTCATGTTAGTAAAAATAAATGTTAGACAATTCAGCAAAACACCACATTATATTCAGTGCAAAGTTTTTCGGAATAATTTCTTTCTGCAATATAAAGCACATCCTCATACTTAAATGAATGAATAGTTTGATTTCCAGAGCCTCCTAAAATGACACACAGTATATCACCATTTCCAAAACATGACTATTGACTATACCAGCGACAGGTTTACCGGGACCTTTGTCGTAAACTCAAAGTTAAGTTTAGGAAATGTGGTTTGGCTTAAAATAACTATCTTAGTTCTGTAATTTCAGTTACAAACATACTTATGTTATGTGTGTAACTTACATTATATCCGTGATGTAACTTTAAAACGTTAGTAAGATAAAAGAACTCACTGGTGACTTTTTTGATGGTGTTTTGTTTAAACACTGGACACAAACAGCAGTCTGAATGAAAAGTCATATGCTTGTTTAACCTAACCATCTGTCCCCAAACCCCTCCCTTTACTCTTTATACTTCTTCTCCTCAGTTTACAAGTCATAATAATTACTATAGCCGCTAGAGGTCACTGTATAACAAGAAACGTAAATGTTGGTCGTAATAAGCTGCTTTCACAGTCGACCTACATGGATTTTCTGATGAGGATATGTTACAATATCTGGCAACTACTGTATAGTTTAGGGTTAGGGATAAGGGTTAAGGTTGCTGGTTGGATTCCTCGGCTACCCAAGCTGCATATCGAAGCATTCTTGACCAAGATACTTAACCCTAAATTGATCCTGATGAGCAGGTTGGCAGCTCGCATGGCAGCAAAGCCCTTTCAGCGGTCAGTAGACTGGAAAAGCGCTGTACAAATGCAAATCAATTTATCATTTATTGACAGCTGTGCTATGCTAAGGCACTCAGTAGATTGCATTCCTCTACCAAAGGTCTACAGTCCCCTTTAATTCAATCAAGTCTAATCCAATATTAAATAAAGACAGTTTCAATCCACCAGATCCCGAATTTTTATGGGATCTGAATCAAATTGTACTAACTCATAGATACCAGCAACCTATGTACGCTTGAATCTTTTCATCAAGATCAATGCATTGTTCCAGGAGAATGTATTGAAAATGTTGAAAAACACCATCCTTACAATTTTAAGAAAGTGGGTTCCAAGTGTCATTGAAATCTGTCCGGTAGATTTTATGTAATCCTGTTTATAAACCAACCGACCAACCAACCAACCAACCAACCGACAAACAGACACAGATGAAACATAACCTCCTTGGTAGAGGTAAAAATCACAAATGAACTGTCAGATCCCTTTTTAGCAAATTCGCCCTTAGCAAATATGAAAAGGCCTGCTGTGATGTGCCATGTACAGTAATTGTGTGGGTTAATCATCCACCACCGAAACCCCCATACCCTGCATTTCTAGACACATTGCTTCCAGCATTAGCCATGAATGTAAAACATGCCCGACCAGTATCAATATAATTTTAAGGGATTATAAAACAAAATGTATAAATGTGCTAGCATGGTCTTTTTTGCACGATGTTTTAAATAAGCTCTCAAAGCTCAGTTTTGCCCAGCGGCACCGTAACAGGTTACTTTGGCCCTGTATGCAAACATGCTCCCGTCTCTTGCAAATCATACTCTGTACAGTTTATTGCACTTGAATGACCTTGACTCTTGCATCACTGAAGATGTGGAACATGATTAGAATAGTGAACTATACAAAACTCTTTAATTATATTCAGTGAACACCATCAGCTCTGCTTTTACCCACTTCATCATGAGTGTAGGCCATTATTCATAAAGCCAGGGAATCACTTATCAGCTCTGCTCAAAGTGTTATTCAAATTTATCGAAGCGGAAAACACTGCAAACGGATCAGGAGGTATAACGGCACTCCTTAGTCTACCCAGTTTCATGTCCATGGAAACCGTTTAACAAGTTGTGTGTGTGTGTGTGTGTGTGTGTGTGTGTGTGTGTGTGTGTGTGTGTGGAGCTGTCCGCTCTGACAGTACAGTAGATGACAGCACAGTAGATGACAGCACAGTTTGTGGATAGGAATAAGCTGGAGCTGAGGGATGTGACAGAGATACGTGCCTCTCTTTTCTAGCAGCGTGGATAATCCCAGAGAGATAGCGAAACAGATAGGTGGAGCCACGGTGAGATACATATCAACCTACACCGAGGAAAATGAGAGCTGCTCAGGTAGAGAGCTATGCCTGGAAACACAAATGGGCTGGAGAGAGATAAACATTACGCTGCCACGCCAGATATGAGGAAAGAAGAGCAGAGGCTTGAACTGAGAGGAAGAATGAAGAAAATAATGAGGATGAAGAGAGGGATCTGTGTCGGCCTATCACTGTACTGATACATTATTAAAGATACACTCTCTCACACACACACACACACACGCACGCACGCACGCACGCACACACGCACACACACACAGACACACACAGGGACAAAATGTAAGTCACCACCACTCCCAGCAAAAGAAAGTAATGAAGAAAAGTGGGATGCAGGATGATGTATGATTTGCCTATATAGATATAGTGGAAAGGTGGGAGGGGTCTGACATGAAACAAAACTCCCTAGCTCCGGGCTATCAGAGTGTGTTAAAGTTCACTCTTGACCTTGGAAATAGCAGTTTGGCAAAATCCTAATAAAAATACTTTTATTACCAAAAGTAACATGTTGTTACAATAATACTAATACAAAAAATAAAAATTGAACATTAATTCTAATTTGTTTTCATGACTCTCAGCGCGAGTGTCTTTTGTGCTTGCACTGCATTTCTTTGACTTAATGACACACTGGTGGTTTTACAAGGTCACTTACAGCCTTTTCCTGGACATTTGGTAGTGCCAACTGATCATCCAATGATGGAGACTGTGAGATGTGGTTACACATTGGTTGGTATTGCTAACAATAATCTGTCTTCAGAATTGCTCACTTTGCCTTTAAAAACTTTGCAATAGAGATACTTTTTGCAAGCGAACTTAAACACATTTTTCAGGACGACTTCTTCTTGTTACTTAATGGTTCTCATTATTCTCATATTCAGCCCTGAGGCGTGCAAAGAACAGCCCCTTAACGGTAACTCAGGGTCCATCAGCCCTGAACCCTGCAACTTGTCGGGCTTCATGAGCCAAGTAGCGGTCTAGCCTGGCCAAACAAAAAGACATTTCTGTCCTTGGTCCTACTAGAATACCTGGGCCCCAGTATATAAAGCCCCTCAGGGAACCCCACTCCCATCTTGCCACAGACAGCAGAGTAAAGACACTGAAGAAAACATCTGATGACGTTGAACAAACACATGATGTACAGACTCAGGCACGTTACAGAACACACAGCCCTCCTCCACATTATGATCCACCTTAGAAATTTCTATGAGGAACGTGATGGTTCGCTTGTGATCACTCAGTTTGGTCTTGTGCCCCAGTTTAAAACACACAGTAATGATCTGTTTCGCATCCTGGTTGTAAACTGTTATTTTAAATCTGTCCACGAAGACTAAAGAACACAGGTAGGACCAGCATGCTAGTAGCATAAAGACACAGCAGATTCCACTTTTAGCAAACTGATCAGCGGGGGTTCTCAACATGTCACACACACGGACCATGGAGTGTCACTTCCACACCACCGCACAAGCCTGCGGTGAAAAGCCGCACCACCTGATTTGGTCTGAATGTAGCCTTAAGCAGAGGGAGCTTATACAGCACCTTACACCTAAAACCTGCCAACGTCTGTCCCCCTCAGGTAGCACTGCTCCCTGATCTTGTTCAAAACTTCTGACCTTCACTAGCTTTGCATAATAGAACCTCCCTTTCAAAAAAAAAGGGCAGCAGCTTTTCTTCTTCCTGTCAACCTTCCAGACCTGCCACCAACTTCCGCACAGGGATAGCTGGAGGCTCCTCCCCCTTTCCTGACTGAAGGAGTCCCTGTGTTGATGGAGACAGGGGGCCCAACACCTGCTCTCTCAAAGCAGAGAGATGAGAGAGAGAGAGAGGGAGAGGTGGAGAGAGAGAGAGAGGATAGAGAGGTTCGAGTGAGAGACGGTAGAGAAAGATGGTAGAGAGAGAGATGATAGAGAGAAGGTAGAGAGAGAGATGAGAGGGAGAGGATAGAGAGAGAAGGTAGAGAGAGAGATGATAGAGGATAGAGAGAGAGATGATAGAGAGAGAGGAGAGAGAGGAGAGAGAGAGAGGACAGAGAAAGATGGTAGAGAGAGAGAGGACAGAGAAAGATGGTAGAGAGGGAGATGATAGCGAGATGATAGAGAGGGAGGGAGAAGAGAGAGATAATTCAGTGAATTTCTGGACACTTCTCAGAATGCTGAGCTGTCCCAAATGTTTCGGACATCTGGTCACAATGTGGACCAATGAAGATTTTTCCTCTGTGGTCCCATAGTGTGTTTATCTAGCACTGGTCCCTGAATGATTGAGTTGGAATGATGAATGAATGAATGAATGAATGAATGAGTGTCAAGGACTATTTCCGCCTCCTGTGAGGTTCTGTTCCATGCTGGCAACATACAGTTGAAAAAATTTAAGTTGTTGCTATGCTGGAATTTCGAACGAGTAGAGTAGAGTAGAAGTGAAGCCGTCCTGAACGGGTCTGTGTGGACTGTCCGACACCAGAATTCCTCGAGATGAAGTTTGACGAGCTGTTGTGTGCGAGGGAGGGGGGCAGTGATGAGGGATCGTAAATTCAAAGTGGTTTGTGAAACGGAGAGCCTGATCAGCCTCCTCCTCCTCTCCTCCTCCCTCTCTGCTGCAGTCAGACTCTATCTGACGCTCAGACCTGCAGCTCCTCACCGCCGCCGCCGTCATTTTCTCCTCTCTGCCCGTGAGGAGCGGACCCGCATCCCGTAGCAGCACCGTGGACCCTCCTTCATCCCAGGATCGACCTCCGCCGTCCGCTCTCGAATCAGACCGCGTCGGATGACTGAGAAGCACATTTTTTTCCAGCGCTGCGGTGTTCCCATGCAACAAAACCCCGCTATATGTGCGTTGTGTAGGCGGATAGATGATGATGATGAAGGGCAGATGACGAGTGGATCCGTACAGTGTGCCGTGTGTTTCCTCCTGAGCTGGGCTCGAATTTTTTTCTTTTCACGTTTCCTAAAGCGCTGTGTTATTTCCAGTCTGGTCACAGCGGGAAGCGCTCCAAGCAGGATTTAATCACAAACCTCGATTGCATATTCGAGCTCAGTCTGCTCCAGCCTGCTCCTGTGTGGAGGGTCTGATCCATCTCTGCTTCTTTCCTGCTGGTCACTGACTGCCCCTGTGCCCGTCATGACAGCACCGAGCCTTTATGAAGTTCTCCTCCAAACCTGGTAGAGTAGATGGTGCTGATCTCTACAGTGCTGACTGACTGAGTGGGAGAGCAGCTGGATTAGATGGTTTTAGTGTCAGGGGTAATTGTTAGTCAGCTGTCAGGTGTTGTTTTTGTTTGTTCTTTTTTGCAATAAGAGGCAGTTCAATTAAAATTGTTCTCTCCATGTAAATCAATAGCCTGTTCTGAATGTGCTCCCATCTGTGAGGAAAAATCAACTTGCGGCTGCTCATGAGAATTGACAGCTCCTGACCCTCACACACACACACACACACACACACACACACACACACAGCACGCCACAGTCTCGTAACTGAGAGATAAACTGAACTCATTGCTCCTGAGCCCCTCCAGCATCCATCAGCCATGGCTCGGCTCTGCCAAGGCCCCCTCAGCAGGTCCGTCCTCCGTTACTCTCTGACACTTACCCTCGCTGTCCTCCTGTCCTGCCCCTGCCCGGCTCTAGGCAAGAAAAAGCTCTACATCGGAGCCCTCTTCCCCATGAGTGGAGGCTGGCCTGGAGGACAAGCTTGCCTCCCCGCCGCTCAGATGGCTCTGAACCTGGTGAACAAGAGGAGTGACATACTGCCAGACTACGAGCTGGAGCTGATACACTATGACAGTATGGTGAGTACGTTTCAAACAAATTGTGGACTTTAACACAGCTTACTTCATTCTCAGTCTCACCTCTGTCCATCTTTCACTCCATTGCTGAGGTTAATCGGAATCACAGTTGGTTGGATTTGTGCACCCGGACCTCAACACACCAAAGACAAGACTGCACCCGGACCTCAACACAACAAAAAACCAACACGCCACAGAGTGATCAGACCATACACTATGTCCCCACCACTTTTTTAGTGACACCCTTGCTTAAGACACTCACACTATGCAACATTCACGCATCAGCAGCATCTGTGTGAAATGAAAGCGTAGATTGATAAACAGACAAACATGTGAATGTGAATTGTACAAAATCAGGATGAAGTAACAGGTACCACTTTCAAAGAAGGCACCTTAATGAAGGAGCTGAAACTAATGGCTTCATCAATGGTTCAAACGTCGTTATCTTTCATCATCATGATTATAGATCGGTTAAAAGCCACTAATGAAAACAACCTTGGGGTTGCCAGGTTGTCAAAAGTCATTTGACCTGTTTCTTTTGACTAGTTGATTTCTGGCAAAGGGCTTCATTTATTAACTAGAATTGAAAAATGTCCTATCTCACAATTGCTAAAGAAAGTGAGAACTAATTCCTGCATCTGTCCCTTTATCCAGATCCACACCAAAGGTTAATGTGGTCTGTTCTGGGCCAAGACCCTTCCTCCATCCAAGTTACCTAGAAATCCTTTCAGTATTTTGTGTATGCTGAAACGGACATAGGTGAAAACATGAGCTCTTTGACAGAGGCAATAACTCACTGACAACCCTTCATTAGTTACAGTCCTTTATAACTACAGACTTAAGGCTATTAGAAAACGAGAGACCTTAAAAGCTCACCAACATTTATAACTATTACTATTTAAAAATTGGATAAGCACCAGCTGACTTGATTTATCACAACCAGCCAATCAAACCGTTGTTCTTATTAAAGACTCATAACTGATTTGTAAGAAATTAGAGATTTATGATTAATGAACAACTGTTGAGTCCATTAGTTACAAAAAATAATACAGAAAATGAGCCCACTCAGACTTGCAAAAATGACATGATATGTGAGATTGAAGTATAGATTGCACCTCCTAATGCACAGATCATCTTTATATCTTCTACACAGCAGACTGTTTTGATGTGGCTGTTTAATTTACCTCCACACTGTGATTGCTTTTTCCCTACATCATGTCAGGCCATAATCAGGATAATTGCCATTCCTTTGTGTTTATATGTTTGAAAAATGCAGCAGTCAGGTCGCAAAATATGGGTCGCAGCCTTAGAGAAATGTTCTACCTATTGTACCTGGCGTAACAGCTGCATCGGTGTGCGTTCACATGAGAACAGCAGCGATACAGCCTGCACATGTTCGTACAGCTCCGCACCGATGGCTCCCGGTCCGCTCACTCTAGGAACTCCAAACTCCCACCCTCAACGCTGATATTACAACTCTAATTGGCTTAGATTAGGTATAACCAGCGCTGAAGGTTATTATACCAACCCTGTAACATGGTCCTGGGTATAACATAGGCTAGGGCTGCACCTAACAGTCATTTTATTTTAACAATTTAATCTAATAGACCGTCTAATAGACTAACTAAAGTCAATGTTGACAGTGCACATTGCCACAAGGGCAACAAGTCCGAGGGCAGGCAGAGAAACGCACAGACTGCTCAGGTTCATCCCCCTTTCCCAATCCACTTCAGCTATGTTACAGAGTTGTCTATAGAAACACGAGTTAATAACTAATAAACTAACCATTAGCCAGCTCATTGTTTATCTATCAATGTGGGTGCTTTCATAATTACTATCAGAAATGGTTGTTCAGAAATTCACAGTTCCAGTCTCAGAGGGCTCAGAACGTCCTCCGTACGGAAGATATTTTTCGCTCATAATAAGTCCAAACAGAAAATTAAGATTATTACACGATTAGGAAAAATCAGGTTGTAATTACACTCAGAAAGAAAAAGGACATTGACAATGCAAATTTGAAATGCAAAATTATAATTTTTAATGTAAAGTGAGTGAAGGAAAAGAGTGGGAAATTTAGAATTCAAAAGGTTAAATGGAAATGTTCAACCTGAAGGCATAAATTACAAAGATGAAAATTGTAAATGGCAATGGAAATAAAGAAAAGGAAACCATCAAATGTTTACACAAAATTGGGAATAGGAAAGCTGAAATGCAGCAGGTGAGACGAGGGTGGACACTGTCCCCTTTGTCAGCAAAAAACATTCCCCTTGTTAACCTGCCATCCCTCTCTATCCCCCTGAGCTGTCTTGCTATTCACTGACGGGTGCGCTGTATTGAGTTAGTGAGAACGGGAATAGAAAATCAATATGTGACGGCCAATGTTGATATTGTGGCCAATCCACCACATATAGATTAATGTGTGGAAAACACTGAGGGATGCAACAATACCAAAAACTCTCGGTACAATATCGTCACAGTATTAAAACAAAAGAAAAAGAATGACCTGAACAATGTCTTTTAATAATAAATGTGATGTTTACTGCATTTATTATTCGTATACAATTTGTGTTTACTTTTTATTTGAGGTACCTTTATTTGAGGCCATAATGACATACTCCAGGACAAAAAAACTGCATGGACAAAGAGGAGCAGCTGTCACAAGCTGAATCTAACCAACAGGGACGCGATAGACGTCAACACACTGTATGGGCTTTCACAGGCATACATCCTGATATGAGCTGAGTTTGGAGCACGATTGAAATACTGATTTAAATCAAAGTCAGATTCATTTTTTTCACACGGTATTTGACCCGATTTAAGGTTTATGTTTGATAACATGCTGCTCCTCTCTCAAGAGCACCGTTTGAGCAGACGTACTAATACGTGTTTTTTGTGCGAGTGGTAAGCACTCATGTTTGTTCCTTCTCAACTTCAATTTGTCAAATAGATGTTACAGCTTTATTAATATCTCTGAACTCCTCACAGAACACAATTCATGTTCTTTTCACATCGTGTCTGTTTAAGCTTAAATGCTCTGTGCTTCTGTCACCAAACATCTATGAGGGAGATATTTTTCGGTGTCACCGCATGCAGTGTGAGCGGAGGCATGTTCTGTGTCTTTCGCTGATGGATTATTATTTCAAACTGTCTGATTCTCATATTTTTCCTCTGTTCACATGAGCCTCTTCACACACTGCATTACAACACACACACAAACACATACAGAGCATATAAACATTTAAGTGAACAGTGTCAGGCTTGTGTTTTTAAAAGCATCACTCTGATTGGTTTGAGTTGCTCTGCATTGGAACTCCTTTTCAAAAAGCCTGGAGTTCGGGGGGGGGGGGTTGGCATGACAACAGTAACCAAGACAACTGCAGTTCAAACAAACATATATTTGGCTCCGAGAAAAAGGCAAGATCACGCAGCTAGTGTCATCACACAAATAGAATCAGATGGATGGCTGCGTGATTTCAGCTTGTCCGTGTGAGAGAGCCATATTGAGTGCGGTTAGCCAAATGTAAGAAGTGCTGGCTGGGAGCGCTCATCGATCACAGACCTCTACGCTGCTCCACTGCTGTGCCAGGCAAGCTGCAGATCACACTGCACATGCTCTGATGGATCTCCTGCTGAGCGGTTCAGCATCACACGCTGCATCATCACACGAGAGGCCAAAACAAAAAAAAAACAAAGACTGCATAATCAGGCGACGACCCGAGCAGAATGTTTCTCAGGCTTTTTTACGCAAGATCTGGTAAAACGATGATTGATTGTTTTTCCCGGGCCCAGTGGAGGTGATAGCTGAAGGCATGTCCAATTGGTTCAGAGCGGGATGACGATGGCATGGAATTGGGGGTGAGATAGGGACGTCAAGGGATACAGCAGCTATAGTATCTCATTTGAATGTGTTGGTGATTTCCCCTGAGTGTCAGGGCTGATCAATGAGTCAGTTGCGAGGAATGCAGCTTCGGATTAGTGTTTTCACAAACCAATCTCTTTGATTCAGGATTGAAGAGGGCGTCTTTCTCCAAGCAGCTTGTTACCGAGCCTGTAGCCTCTGTGTCCTTAAGTGAGGGGAGGAAATCGAGCACATGCCTCAGCAGCCTCCCCTTAACTCCACAGGAATGGATTGTACCCTCACAGACAGCATGCAGACTGTTTCAAGATCAGGTTGCCAGGAAACAGCTTCTTGTGAGCTACTGATGTTGGCAAACACTGCTGCAGTAGGAATTGAATTGAGCCCATTGGAAATGTTTGACGTTTAACTTAAACAATTTCTGACCTTTATCATGACCCCCTGCCAGAGCTGCTCCAAACATATAGAAAATATGTGAACTGTTAAACGTAGCAGCATTCTCTTCTCTTCTTTAGAACTTTAATTAGGCCATCAAAGCAAATTCAAATAGTGTGGTTCATTATTTGATTTAAAAAAATTTCTTCATAATTGGTTTTACACTTTATCCGGATTATTAAATGTGTAAACACTGTATAGTCAAACCTCACAGGCCTTTTTCTAAGGGTTTCATTAATTTGAATTTAAGATTTTGTATTTGACACACTTTCTCTTGCTCCATTATGAAATTACTTTTTCGCATTGCTGTTACTGTAATTATGATTGAAATTCTGAAGTTCATTCAAAAAGACACTCCTTTGAAATTTAAATAGTGATGGAACCCTGCTCCCTCTGCTCTCTGTTGGACAGCAGGGAGTAGTTTTTGAAAATGTTGACACCCCACGTGACACCCCTAGTAATTGTGGTGGCTGAGGGGGAAAGCAAGAAGGATCCTGCCGGAGGAGCACGGGCAGGGGCTAGGCTCATAGGACACAATGTAGGCAGGGGGAAGGCCATGTAGGGCTTTTAAAGTAATAAGTAAATGTTCCAAATCAATTCTGTACCACCGGAAGAAAGTGTACGAGTGATATGATGTTGTCTCTTAGAATCTGTTAAAAGTGTGGAAGCAAAGTTTTGAACGCGCGAGAGATAGGAAATGGCCTTGTGGCTGTGCCTCAAATACATGGAGAAAGAATAATCCTGACGTGATAATATTAGATTTAAAAATACGAAACAAAAACTGATGCAATGTTCCTGAGATGGATAAAAAAACATTGTACTGCCTTGTTGATTTGTGCTTGGGCTGTGTCCTTAAAATAACATAACAATATTGTTTGGCCATATGGTGATATACGGCGTATACCTTCATATTTGGCCATTTATTTTGATATTCTATTATTCATATATAGTGATGTGCAGATTGCGGTTATATCTGCCGGATAATCCCACATGAGGTAGCCTGATCATAAAATTAACATTATTATTGATAGCTGATGGGATGTGGGTGGGTGAAATAATACATCTGTAATGAGGAAAAATAATACAGACATTACTTGGAGCAATTTCTCAGCAGTGTGTCCCCTGTGCACATTTATGTCCCTGGCACAGCAGTTTAACTTGGATGACTTCCAAAAGGACACACATAGTCCACATTAGTACAGTAAAATAGTTTGGAGTAAAGCAGCCATCCTGATAAATCCTGAGCTCTATCAGAGCTGTCTTAAAGATATTTATATCAGAAGCTGAAAGCTTATTCCTTTTCCTCTGGAGAGTTCCCTCTCTCTTGTCAAGTTATTAACTTTTATTTTGGGCACTAAAATGTGTCACAATATTTGCAGAAAAAAGTTGTTGCTATGACAGTAATGGGTTTAACCCCACGACAGGCATCATATGTCCATGGTGTTGCGATCATGTGGTCATGCAGTTATCCTCACAGCCCTAATAACATCAAAAACAAGGTTACAAGGTAGATTTATTTGTTTCACATTTGCAAAACTGGTTGCTTTGTGCTACATAGGAGAAAACCAATACAAAAAAAAAAATATTTTGCAGAGTGTGGAATGATGAATTGAGCAGTCTCAAGGCCTAGGGGAAAGGAGATGTAGGGTGAGATGGCAGGGTTCAGTGCAGACATCTCACCTCACCGATGTCACTGATGCTCTGTAGATGGGTACCAATGATGTTCTGGACAGTTTTAATCAGCCTGTCCTGGGCTGTGCATGAACCATGTCAGTTTGTGATGTGTCGCCCCTTTATGTACCAAGGATATCGATTTCCTCATGACATGAACTCTCATCATTGTTCATAATGCAGCTGATGATGATGGTGTCATCTGCATACTTCACAATAGAGTTTTCCTGATCTGGGAGTGCAGTCATGGGTGTACAGTGTGAACAGGAGGGGTCTGAGCACACAGCCTTGGGGGCCTCTGTGGTTGAGCCCTAATGTATCAGCTTCACGGGTGAGATTGTGTTGAATGCTGAGCTGAAATCAACAAACAGCATTCTGATGTAGCTGTTCTTGCTCCCCAGGTGTGTGAAGACTGAGTGGAGGACAGTGGATATGGCATCCTCTGTGGATCTGTTGGTTCTGAAAGCATACTGAGGGTCCAGGCTGGCAGGCTGTTATCTTTGATGTGCTGGTAAACCAGTTTCTCAAAACACTTCATCAGGATGGGGGTGAGAGCCACAGTGGCGGTAGTTGTTTAGACCAGACACGTCAGATGTTTTAGGTACAGGAACAATGATGGCTGTCTTGAGGCAGGAGGGGAACGATCAGGTCGCAGTATAGTATGATTCCTTGTCACCTGACCGGCAGCTTTGTTGGCTCTCGAGCACTCACCTCTCCATTCAACCAGGCCCTGTGGTTGTGGATAGGGTTTCTACAGTGACGAAATTTTCCCACTGACAACACCTGTAAAACCTGGTACACCAGCCCAGACCCTCACTATCTCTAGAGCGCTGAGTTAATTTACTGCTGATGCAAAACCAAACATTTCCTACCGCTGCAGCTTCACATTAAAAGCAATTAACAGACGGAATACAAATTGACCTTGTTTTGAAGTGGCCTCGTCGCAGGAAAAGCAATGTTTTCAGTTAGCACTGCTTTCACTCATCAAAAATGCATTTACAGAGCAAAACAATGATCATTTTCTGCATTTTTTGATAGCGGGTCAATTTGACATATGTCAGTAATTTATATAAAGTCTGTGGAATAAGTGATGGAATAAGAATAAAACGCTGTAAGAAGAAGAATTGCTGGTGATGGGCTGCATACCTCCAACTTGTGTAAACCAACTCCTTTTCCCTCATTAGCCGTAACATGTAACATGTAACATGTTGAAATATTGCCAAACAGGTGCTTTTGCTTTTTTTTTTTTTATTGTCCATAGTCCTTTGATAGACATGGGGTAAGCTATTGGATGCAATTTGGACATTATGAGGTTCGGAACGTTTGCTGGGAGGAAACTTTTGTCACTGGACCTCTTTGAACTTAAATTGAAGACCCCTCTAAACCCCCCCTAAATTCTGTTATCCAAAAATGACCCCCTCTTTTTGTTAAATGATTAATCGTCCCACGTGGTTCCCCATTATTATTTGAATAGCTTATTGATTTTTCATTGCCTGTCGTCTGTAAGTAGAAAGCAAGGAACAACATTTGTTCCATGTGGATCAAGATAACATAGCTTGACTGGTAGGTAAATGCTTTCCCAGGATTACACTGATAAATGCTGTCTCTGGCTCCCCAGACAAGCCTGCCAGGAATCAGGTTAAGGTGACCTTGGGACGTGCATCACCTTGCCCCTCTGGCTGCTGCAAGCCCCAATATATACTAAACCCCAAGCAGAGTGTCTGCAGATCCTTGAAAAAATCCTCTGTATAGAATTTTTTTGCATTTTTCCTCACCATAAGACTAAATGTCTTTGCCAGTAAGAGGCATTAAGGCCTAAGACAGAAATGGGCATTGCAGCAATTAGCCGCAGGGTTATGCAGCAGTGTGGGTGCGCCATTCCATGGCCCTTTTGTGTGATGTAATGATTTGAACTTTAACCTCCACTGATCTAGAAGGCGGCGGTAATGCCCGCTAAAAGTAGTGTGCCAGCTGCCAGGATGCTTTTATTTAACATCTGTTCCTCTCGCATCCCTAATCACCTCTCAGAGACTGAGACTTTGTCTCAAGCACATTGCCTTCATCACTAACAGACGTTGAGAATTTGGTCCATTCCTTCAATACACACTGCTCCAAGATATAGCTCCTAAATAAATGAGACGTGTTCCCTCCATCAACTCATCCACCTAATTAAACAACACTATACGTTGTTTCTTGCGTAAATGTCGGTGGCAGAACCACAGTGGAAAACCACTAAACTCCAAATTCACTGTCTGCATTACAAAGACCTCATGATTCAATTCATCCACTTGGTTAAGGATGCGAGGACATCATATTTTGCAAACCTAATCCACCCCAGTAAATGCAACCCGCAAAGTCCTATTTGGTACAATTAGTAATATTGTTACCCCTCGTCCACCTAGGGGTGGGAATCGAGAACCGGCTCCGACTCAGAACCAGTTCCAACTGACCAATTCCATCGGAATTGTACGCCTCCAACGTTATCGATTCTTCTTAACGATTCTCTCATTTCCCTGCCTGCACAAGGTTTTCCTGAAATTTTTCGTCACGGTACATTTGCGACACACTCTCTGCGATGACACCTTCAACCGCAAGGCAGCATCATGGAGAGGAGGAAGCGATCTAAAGCCTGGCTGCATTTCACCAAACAAGATGAGAATTCTGCAAATACCAGCAACATGCTAAAACATTTGTCTACCCAGCATGGAATTAAGTACCAAGAATGTCATGTGTTCGACCGCCTGCATACGAGTGCTAAGTTAGCACTCGTACGCACGCGGTCAAACCAATTTATTTAGACTATATTTTCTTTGTAAACTATATCTTGTCAAGGTGTTGTTCAGTATGTTTGAGTTGAATATGTTCATGTTCACAGCCTTGTGCAGACATAATTTTGGGAAAAAATAAAATGGTTGCTTTTGGTGCAGAAGACTGTAGAATAGAATTGATATTGATAAAAACATAGCAATTCCCACCCCTACCTCCATCTGGTGTTCCTGTTCTTTTCATATAAGGACTGCGACAACTCTCTTTACTTCTCTCTGGAGAAGATTGGAATTGTCAGGACTTCCCATCTTTCACTGCCACTTGTGACTGTCCTAACCCTACACTCAGACATCAATTTTTGTCTTTTTTTCTCTAGTCTCACTGCAAGACCTCACTGATCTGGTGGTCAGTATGGAGCCCTACTCAAGCCCTGTAGACATTTTGCCAACATCCTTTATTTAAAAAAGTACATGGGGCCATTGGTCCAAGCCTGGTCTCTATTATTAATACATCCCTCAGATCTGGTTGTGCCCCGCCTCATTTTAAACAGGCTTTTGTTCAGGTGCTTTTAAAGAAAAGTAATCTTGATCCATCACTTCCCAGTAACTACAGGACAATATCTAAGCTGCCATTTGTATCAAATCATTTCCGAAAATGTAGTTGGAAAACTGCTCACTAAAGTCTGAACATCACATCTTTGATAGATTTCAGTCTGGTTTCTGTATCTTTCAGATGAGAGTTTATCTGTGTTGGCCGGTCCTTACATGTCCGATACTGCTGCCTTGCCCTGTGGTGTGCCTCAGGGATCTGTCCTATACTATTCGCATTGTACATGCTCCCTTTAAGTGGTGTTATTAGCAAAGACATTTCCTACCACTGCTATGCTGATGATATCCAGTTGTATTGCACATTACACCTAATGAGATGGATGAACTCATCATTTTGAATAATTGTCTGATGGCTGTGAAGAATTGGAAGGCAGATAACTTCCTACTACTGAATGCCAATAAAACTGAGGTCCTTATCATTGGTTCGGACTGCATAGTCTTTAAGTTGGCTCAATATATTGATTCCCTGTCTTCCGCTGTACAGTCTAGTCTTAGAAACCTTGTTGTTACTTATGATCAGGCTGTGTATTTTGATTGACATATCACATCATTAACACGCACATATTGTTTTTTTTTTCCATCTGAGAAAGAATGCCAAACTCAGGTTTATTGTTTCACAGCCTGAGCCAGAAATGATAGTCAATTCTTTAATGTAACTCCCCTTACACCTGCCTCAGTGAATCATCCATTGATTGTCTGCAATTAGTCCCGAGTGCTGCAGTAAGGCTGTTGATCATGTCCAGCAGGATGACACACATCACCCCAATTTAATTTACTTTACACTGGCCCTGTACACATGTACATAGGTATTTCTTAAAACAAAGCTTTTTCTTTTTTCAGCCTTGCATACACATGTAAATGGCTATTAAGATCACTGACTAACTAACTGTAAGCAAATTAATCAATAGCTACTGCTGTTTATTGTTTGACTGCCAAAGGGATTTTTTTTGATTGATTGATTGGTTTATTTTAAGTGTCAAACACCATAGTTGGTGCCCAGCCCTCATGGGCTTATTAGACACTAATCATATTCCTCAAATAATAATTTCACAATTACATCCACGATAGCCACGTGACATAATACAGAACACATCATAACATAACTAAACCATTACAAAAAAAATAAAAATGAAAAATAATATGGATACGGATACAAATACAAATGGATTGTCATATAGGATACAAAATATTTTGCCGCAAATACCAGGCCTTTTCTATAAATTTTGCCAAAGCAAAGACATAATTTTCAAACAACCAGCACAGAATCTCCCCTTCATATTTCCAAAATATATCAGGATTTTTAAACTGGATTGATTCAAAAAGAGAGTTCCTTAAATCACAATATAAAGGACAATAAAAAACAAAATGAAATTCATCTTCCACAACCTGGAGATCACAAAATTCACACAAACGTAAATGTTCAGGT